>JACEFZ010016557.1:52500-230000 GCA_014155875.1 Cepaea nemoralis | reverse complement strand
CTGTGTTAAAGAATTTGTGATAGATTTTTAGCGAGTTCAAGATATTACATTTCACTGTGAAGCTATTTTTGTTCCACTAATTGACTTTCTGTTGTAGATGGGCAGTGAGTACTGTCTGTTACTAGGTTTTTGTGTTGTGAAAGGACTACGTCAAAGTGATGGCGGTTTTTTTCTAATTTAGAACCTTTAGCAGCTATGAGCGGTGAACATTCTACCGATAGAGCTATCTTGCTTTCATTCAACAATCGTCAGTTGTTTTCTGAACCCATACTGTATATGAGATCCCAAATTATTTAATTAACAAACAAGTTGTTTTCTTTACTCCTTCAGTTCGACCGTTTTAACTTTAACCCAGTTTGTTGTAGTTGTTTTATTCTTCTCTACAGGGCATTTATTTATACTAAAGCCCAGAATGTTGTCATTTCATGTTATTTTACAAAATTGTTTATTACAAGGGAGTGACCAGAAGTCCTCGCCCTAACTATGAAGCAGTAATAAGAGAAAGTTTAAACCAGGCTTGTTCAAAGCTTCTCATATTTGCAGTGAGCGTGTGTCATGTCACATCTTTTGATATCTCCTGCAGCTCTCTCCATGGCCTCCTCACATTCATCTCATTGTGTTTAGAAGATTTTTGGCTGCTTCATTCGATCTTGTTTCTCAGAGTCCAAAATGCTAATCTTATATTTCATTTCACCTACCACTTGTGCTGTCTTTCCTAATTTATACACAGTTCTAAAATTCCTGGTACTAATTCTGGTGGTTGTCTTAGGTGAAAGGAGGAAAGTGGCAATCTGGACTCCTTGAAGCTTTCCTCACATCAAGTTATACTTCTAAATGAACCTCCTTCCATCTTGGGTGGTTGAATTCTTCTGTTCTTGTCCTTAGACTTGTTCATGGATCTTTGTAGCTAAAGTTTTGCATGGGATGGGAGAAGCCTGTCCCGCACCATCCCTCCTTGCTGGCCTCTTATGACATCATGGCAGGTACAGTGTTATTAGTGTTTTCCTTATTGGTTGGTCTTGGTAATACACTGGCAATGCCATATATATTGGGATGTGTAAAAACATTTATGTGACTTATTACACTCCCGCTGTGCATTTTGAGTGATATGAGCAACATATATGTTGCTGCTTTATAAATCTAGGTCTCCGTACACCTGCATGACTCATTTGTCTGACAGGTTAAGAAGCAGAAGATTGTCAGTTAGTGAAATCGCTGAATATTAGAGATAAATACATTTTGTTTGCCGAAAAACAAACCACTGCCGCCATATCATTGGTTTAAGCTGAATAACAAACTTATGAGGGGGCTTCAAATGAAAACCGTATATATTTGCTGTGTCAATATATTCTGAAAAAAGTCAAGAACAAATGTGTAATTTTTCAATGTAGTCAGTTTCAATGCAAGTCCCCCAGCGCCAATAAAGTGCTTGAGTTCCTGTATAAAAACATTCTCTTGATCATGTGTGTAATAACTCTGAGGTCACTACTCCCTGTGCCTGACCTGGTCGAGAACAGTTTGCCACAAAAGTCACGTCATTATGAAACCTCATACTTCACTCATACACTTGCTGGACTGACATGAAGGCATGACTATACTGGACCTTTATTCACCGATGAATTTTTATATGTTTCACCCCTTCACTGATAAAAAAACCGATAACAGAATGCTGCTCCTCTTAGATGCATGTCAAAAGTGGGGCGGTCATCTTTAAACTGTCCTTAAGATGCCATCTTTGCTCATCTGCACTGTGATGTCACATGCTAAACACTCTTGACACCCTTAACAATATTGGCAGGTTACAAGACAATGGCGTGATTATTATAATTTCTATCACATTATTAAGGTTTTCATTTGAAGCCCCCTCGTATATGCAAAGAAGTTGAAGGCAATTAGTGGAGTATGAATATAATTACTACGGTTGTATAAGCGAGGTGTTGATTGTAAAGTGTGCTTATTATTGAGATAGTCAGGAATTATGATTGTGGTTTCTTCATTTCCACTACACTTTGATATATTAAGAATTTTAACGAGATAATAGTTATTGTGTTGGATAAGAAAGGAGGGTAGGAAGATGAGAGGGCCAGGAATATTGAATTAATTCAAGGCAGTTGTGTGCCTTGGGAGAAATTGCTGAATGGGTTGACCTGTCGTCCAAAACTCAAACTTACCAAGAACGTTTAAAGCAGTGAAGGTAAATGATGGTCTAGTGCTGCCCAGTCTAGCACATGATAATGTGTCTGATATCTTTGTAATTTTCTGGTACACCTTATTTATGATGTGTGAACATGTATGTAGGGTTTCTGAACCCTCACTGTAGCTTAGTGTTACGGAGTGTCTGGGTTCAATCAATCAGGTGCTGTCTCCAGAGTGAAGGTTGGCTGCAATGGATCTCCAACACTGCCTGTCTCTCGCCCTGACTACATTCCGTCAGATTGCTCTTGCTTGCTTGCCTTCAACCTTACACTCCAATATGGTTTTTATAAGAGTATTATGTCTTTTAACGTGGCCAAAATATTTAACTTGCCTCTTTTTTTTATTTATTTTTCAACTCTCTTTTCATTCCCAGTTTTTCTAGAAGCTCTGTATTTGATTGTTTTGTTTCTATGAAATACAACATATTATTCTGTATATCAACATCTCCAGGGTCTTTATTCGACTTACTAATTGCTTGTTTAATATCCAGGCTTCCTTGCTATATAGTAGTGTTGAATATACATAACATTTGACAATTCTCGTTTTTACTTTGTTGTTAATGTGTCTAGATGTTAAGACTGAATTCATGCTGTAGAAAGAATTCCTGTTCTCATTTTGAGTTCTGTATTGCTTCTGCCATCATCTGTTATTATATGTCCAAGATAGGAGAAACTTGTTACTTGTTCTAGTATCTCTCTGTTTACTGTGATGTTCATTGATTACCTCTCATTTCCACTGCTAATTATTACAGTTTTAATTTTTTGGGATGTTAATATCTAAGCCACATTCTGCACTATGCCTGTTCACTTGTTCCACTTGTTGTAACTCTTGCTCATTTTCTGCTAGTAACACTGTACCATCAGCATACATAAGAATGTTTATGATTCTTCCATTGATTAAGCCCAGGATTAAATTGTTTAAAAATTCTGTGTGTGTAAAGTTGAAGAGACTTGGGTACAACACACACACACATCCCATACTCCTCTTTTTATCTCTGGGGCAACAAAAAATTATTTCTGTGACACCACTTGTTCCCACTTGTCTGAGTTCAGGTTCAAGAAATCTCGAAAGCTGGCATTGTCTTATTGATATGGCTATATTGTGAAATATTCATAACACGTGTGACACGCACATGGCAGGCATAATCAGTGCTGGCAACTACGGATCGACTGTTGGTTACAACTTGGGCATTCGCACAATGATATATCAAATCATTTTGTTCATTAAATCTATGTGAAGCCTACAGGATTGTGTTTGTAACTAATTTTGAGTGATCCGGATTATGTGCATGTATATGAAGTAATTGCTCTTCATCTTTGGAGGTGAAAAAATCACTAGACTTTCTTGGCCTGAAATTCGAGACATGTCTGAATCCATTTATACCTGTGTCCGCTTGAAGTTTATAATGAACAGACGTATTGTCAACATGAATACGTAAATCAACAAAGTAATGAATGATTATGAAGTGTTAATTAACATCTGTATAATTTGACATAGGTGTACAGCTTTAAATGCGTACATGTCTCCTCAGACTATTGTCATACTTTGTATTAGCCACTTGATAACCAGGCTATCAAAATCAGAGCTGAGTGTCACATTTAGCACTAACCATCATAAGTCACAATATATCAAGCTTTCATATGCCAGACTCCTGTTGTACACATCAGTACTGGCGACACATCACACATCAGCACCGACTGTCATTTATTACACATCAGCACTGCCTGTTATACTTCATACATCAGCTATGCCTGCCACACAGTCAGCACTAACTTCATATATCACACATTAGCACTGTCGTGCACACCATCATACATCACATATCAGCACTGTCCTCCCCACCATCATACTTTACACATCAACACTGTCCTCCACACCATCATACTTTACACATCAACACTGTCCTCCACACCATCATACTTTACACATCAACACTGTCCTCCACACTATCATACATCGCACATCAGCACTGTCCTCCCCACCATCATACATCACACATCAGCATGTCTTTTCTACCATCATACATCACATATCAGCACTGTCTTTTCTACAATTATACATCACATATCAGCACTGTCCTCCCCACCATCATACTTTACACATCAACACTGTCCTCCACACCATCATACTTTACACATCAACACTGTCCTCCCCACCATCATACTTTACACATCAACACTGTCCTCCCCACCATCATACATCACATATCAGCACTGTCTTTTCTACAATTATACATCACATATCAGCACTGTCCTCCCCACCATCATACTTTACACATCAACACTGTCCTCCACACCATCATACTTTACAATCAGCACTGTCCTCCCCACCATCATACATCACACATCAGCACTGTCCATTGTGTGTCATACTTTTACATGTGGGGAATAGTAGGCTTTGTGGTGAATGGAACTGACCAACTGTGACATCTGATCACTTCAACAATGCTTTATGTGGGAACACAACCAACGAGTACTTACATGTGTCACTACGTGGCATTAGGTCACAGGGCAGAAGCCCAGGAGGCACTGGTGTCACGATAACATCACTTCAGTATCTGCATTGGGGTTATGCTTAATGTTTTTGTAGTGTAATGTGGATACTCAATCAGCAAATGGGGCAAGCAGGTCTGAGAATTCTACAATTGGGGTGCAAAGTTTTGCTGTGATGACACATGCAGCATTGATGTTCACTGATGTGCTTAGTGGTATTTCTGAGCAAACTTTATCCTTCACTAGTTGTGCTTCAGTTGTCAGTGTAGAAAGTGATTGCGTTTATCCCACGATTCCTATGTCAGCACAGTCATGGTGCTGTGGAAGTATTTATAGGCCAAGTAGGTTACTGTTCCGTATCTTCCACAGTCTGTGTCTGTGGCGTAGGGATTAGTGCAACACAATTTCTCAATTCTCTGATATTTGAAGTCCAGGGTTTGAAATCAGCCATGTGTGATTTGGAAGCAGGTTGCTTTGTTTTGATTGTGATGGTTTCGTATGCCATTCAGGAAGTAATGTCACACCAATGAACGTAACATTGCCTAGAAAATTAGGAAAGGTGCTGGAGTTGATTGCAGTGTAACGTAAAAAACATGCAAGTAGCTTTGATCGTTTGTTATGTGTGTAAGTGGTAACTAGCCAACAACTGACAGGGGCAGTTTTTGGTAGTCTATATATTTATTTGGTAAACTGTTGCTGTATATTATTTAACTGTTGCTGATCTGCATCATGTGATAACAATTGTGTGTTATTCTGAGTATATCATTGACAAATCAGAGTGGTGAGGTGGCATCATTGGGGGTAGGGGTGTTAATTGTGGACACTGTCTACAAGCACTCCAACACCATATTTCCAAAGTCTCTCCAACACACGTACAAGCTACTGCAGCACCATATATCTAAATCTCTCCAACACCATGTATCTAAATCTCTCCAACACCATGTATCTAAATCTCTCCAACACCATGTATCTAAGTCTCTCCAACACTATATATCCAAATCTCTCCAACACCATGTATCTAAGTCTCTCCAACACTATATATCCAAATCTCTCCAACACCATGTATCTAAATCTCTCCAACACCATGTATCTAAATCTCTCCAACACCATGTATCTAAATCTCTCCAACACTATATCTAAATCTCTCCAACACCATGTATCTAAATCTCTCCAACACCATGTATCTAAATCTCTCCAACACCATGTATCTAAATCTCTCCAACACTATATATCCAAATCTCTCCAACACCATGTATCTAAGTCTCTCCAACACTATATATCCAAATCTCTCCAACACCATGTATCTAAATCTCTCCAACACTATATATCCAAATCTCTCCAACACCATGTATCTAAGTCTCTCCAACACCATGTATCCAAATCTCTCCAACACCATGTATCTAAATCTCTCCAACACCATATATCTAAATCTCTCCAACACCATGTATCTAAATCTCTCCAACACCATGTATCTAAATCTCTCCAACACCATGTATCTAAATCTCTCCAACACCATGTATCTAAATCTCTCCAACACCATGTATCTAAGTCTCTCCAACACCATGTATCTAAGTCTCTCCAACACCATGTATCTAAATCTCTCCAACACCATGTATCTAAATCTCTCCAACACCATGTATCTAAATCTCTCCAACACCATGTATCTAAATCTCTCCAACACCATGTATCTAAATCTCTCCAATACCATGTATCTAAATCTCTCCAACACTATATATCTAAATCTCTCCAACACCATGTATCCAAGTCTCTCCAACATCATGTATCCAAATCTCTCCAACACCATGTATCTAAATCTCTCCAACACCATGTATCTAAATCTCTCCAACACCATGTATCTAAATCTCTCCAACACCATGTATCTAAATCTCTCCAACACCATGTATCTAAATCTCTCCAACACCATATATCTAAATCTCTCCAACACCATGTATCTAAATCTCTCCAACACCATATATCTAAGTCTCTCCAACACCATGTATCTAAATCTCTCCAACACCATGTATCTAAATCTCTCCAACACCATGTATCTAAATCTCTCCAACACCATATATCTAAATCTCTCCAACACCATGTATCTAAATCTCTCCAACACCATGTATCTAAATCTCTCCAACACCATGTATCTAAATCTCTCCAACACCATGTATCTAAATCTCTCCAACACCATGTATCTAAGTCTCTCCAACACCATGTATCCAAGTCTCTCCAACACCATGTATCCAAGTCTCTCCAACACTATATATCCAAATCTCTCCAACACCATGTATCCAAGTCTCTCCAACACTATATATCTAAATCTCTCCAACACCATGTATCTAAATCTCTCCAACACCATGTATCTAAATCTCTCCAACACCATGTATCTAAATCTCTCCAACACCATGTATCTAAATCTCTCCAACACCATGTATCTAAATCTCTCCAACACCATGTATCTAAATCTCTCCAACACCATGTATCTAAATCTCTCCAACACCATGTATCTAAATCTCTCCAACACCATGTATCTAAATCTCTCCAACACCATGTATCTAAATCTCTCCAACACCATGTATCTAAGTCTCTCCAACACCATATATCTAAATCTCTCCAACACCATGTATCTAAATCTCTCCAACACCATGTATCTAAATCTCTCCAACACTATATATCCAAGTCTATCCAACACCATATATCCAAATCTCTTCAACAAGCCACGTGATTCTCTCACAGCAAGAGTGTTGTTCAGAGCAGTGGTTCTCAACCCTGGCTGGTCAAGACCACAAATACAACAAAGTTTTGCTGTGATGACACATGCAGCATTGATGATCACTGATGTGCTTAGTGGTATTTCTGAGCAAACTTTGTCCCTAGCCATGTTAAAGTAGCCTGCGTAGTAAACTAGTTATTAAAATTCAGTTGATCCACATCGCAAGTTGCTTATCTTTCATATTTCCCTGAGTGTATTATACAACAGGTTCTGGCCATTTCTTTTAAGACTTAATGTTTACAATATTAGATGCAGCTTCTGACAAACTGGGTGATTGAAATGACCTACTGATTTACTGACTAGCCGTCTTGACAGACAATAGTTTGTAAAATGGAGCGATACCTCTCTCTGAATTTAGAGACCATGTGTTGCCCATGCAGCATGATCCCTCTCTCAGCCTGCCTAGTTTACTCCGAAGGAAAGGTAACACCTATACGTCTGGAACAAGACAAGCTGCAGAAGCTGCGGGATCAGCAAAGCAATACTCTGTCTGCCTGCCTGTCAGAGCTTCCATCCTAAACCAGTTGACATCCAAGGCTTAAGGCCTGGTCTGCCCTGCCATGACACTTAGTCTTTAGGTTGTATTCCCTCGCATTAGGGTAAGGCTTGTACCCTCTCAATTGCACTCCTCTGCCTGAAGCTGCTGGCACAATGTAGGGTGTCGGGTTTGGTGAGCGTCGCCCAACATTTAACGCTAACAGAAAGCAGTTAGTACCGTCTGCTGTCATACAGTATCTCAGTCATATGTGACTAAGACTTGACAAACAACCTACCTACCTATTGACTGATGTCTTGCATATTCTGGCTGATTTAAATGGCCTGCTAACACATAGATTCAATGTTTGTAGCTTCGAAATGTTGAAAACTTGCCTGGTTTGACCTTGCAACCTGCTTTGATTCCTTGTGAAAATAAATCTCGTAGTAGTAGTCGTAGGATTCCAACTTCACTGCAACAGGTTGCCTTATAACTGCTCCATTAGCCGTAGGATTCTAACTTCCGGGAAGGTTAGCCCGATCAAGAAACGCCCGCAGAAGTTGGATGTATCGGCCTATAGGCGCAAATAAACAGGCACAACGCAAAATCGTCCATAGGAGCGGAAGGTCCTTCGAATCACCCGGGAAGGTTAACCCAGTCAACAAACGCCCGACAGAAGTCGGATGTGTCGGCCTAACGGCGCAATAACGCAGCTTTGCTGTAAACTGGCATAGCGTAAACACGTCTGAAAAAACTCTCCATATGAACACAGCAGAAGAAGATGATTTCAACTTCGCTGCAACAGATTGCCCTATGACTGCTCCATTAGTTGTATGACTAAGTTTAGACCATTAGTTTATGACTAAACGAAGCTGTGCGCATTATTCTTGGATGTACAAGAGATAAGCATGCAGGGCTATGCGCTACCTTCTTGATTTTCCAACCATTGAAGACAGATGACAAATTTGCAGAGCACGTACCTACCTCAGAGTCAACGCAAACACAACATCCACTGCATAGTGAAATTAGGAAGGTGAAGGGCAGCAGGTTAGAAAGATGGTCTTGGATGGGTCAAGCTGAAGACATCTTCAACAGGTGTGTTCACTGGAGGACTTAGAACCTGGCGAGGAATGGGTACAAGTGCCAACAGATTTCTGTATGTCCTTTCCAGTTTGCATCCAACTAGACAGTAAATGCAGAAAATCCGGCTGCTGTGGAGGCGGAAGTACAAGCGTTGATTTTCGAGAATTCGTTAGACGATGATGCTGTCATTTACACAGATGGGTCGGTCGTCCGACATGTGAGAAGCTCATGGGCCTTTACGGAGCGGACCAGAGGGAGAATTGTGGAGGAGGACTCTGGTGCTTTTGTTGAGACCACAAGTAGCCTGACTATGGAAGTCATGGCAGTAAGTAAAACAATAACATGGCTCGAGACACAGACATTCACTAGGGCATGTTTCCTTAGCGACTCAATGAGCATGCTCAAGAAGATAGAGGTGGGGTGGATCCAAAGAGAGTGGTTGCTGTCTCTGGAGTGGTCTCGGCTGGCAAAGATTAGTTTCATCTTCAGTGCCAGGGCATGCGGGAGTACAAGGAAATGAGCGGGCTGATAAGCTCGCAGGTATGGCTATTGTGGAGGGCGGACGCGCCATGGACCAGGCTGACATTCTGAATGCATTACGAGAAGTAAGACTTTGCGAGAACGAAGTGATGACTACGAATCTACAACCATGGTCAGACTGCGAGAACAGCAAATTAAAAGAGGGGTGGCCAAACAAGAACACTACTGCAGGAAGCCAAAGAAGATTGATAAACCAGCACAGAACTGGTGTCGTTAGCTGCTACACACTGCAGGAATTGCTGAGGAGGGGATCCGAGCACTTATGGACTGAATGGTTCGATGTGCAGTGAGGATGATCTGTCGGCTAACTAGATGTATGACTGCAACAGATTGCCCTATAACTGCTCCATTAGTTATATGGTTACAACTTCACTGCAACAGGTTGCCCTATAACTGCTCTATTTCTGTATGCAAAAAGCCACCTGAAGTGCTAATCTTTGTCACATGTGAACTTGTGAAGGAAACTGGTACTATCTGTGTTGGAACTCTTTGCTGGCTGCTGGTAATGGGGGCGGAGCGCTTATGGGAATGCCCCGAATGCTGTGATGTCGGTTCTTGAATCAATCAATCAATCAATCCAGGTAATCTAAGCCTTTAGAAGGGGTTCTGTCTATCAAAGTGAGGTTGGTGTGTGTAGCCACTTTCCTTCTGACCCATCACCAAAATTGATGTTGGTTTGATTAGCCACTTTCCTTTTGATCCATTCCCAAAAGTGAGGTTGGTGTGTGTAGCCACTTTCCTTCTGACCCGTCACCAAAAGTGAAGTTGTGTGTATCTACTTTCCTTCTGACCCGTCACCAAAAGTGAGGTTGGTGTGTGTAGCCACTTTCGTTCTGACCCATCACCAAAAGTGAGGTTGATGTGTGTAGCCACTTTCCTTCTGTCCCGTCACCAAAAGTGGGGTTGGTATGTGTAGCCACTTTTCTTCTGACCCGTCACCAAAAGTGAGGTTGGTGTGTGTAGCCACTTTCCTTCTGACCCGTCACCAAAAGTGAGGTTGGTGTATGTAGCCACTTTTCTTCTGACCCGTCACCAAAAGTTAGGTTCGTGTGTGTAGCCACTTTCCTTCTGACCTGTCACCATAAATGAGGTTCGTGTGTGTAGCCACTTTCCTTCTGACCTGTCACCAAAAGTGGGGACTGTGTTGCTGAGCTATATTTCCCCTCTCCAAGCTCAGAAATCAGCGGTGTGTGCAAAATTGGTTCTGGAACTTCACGTCTGTGGAGAGGCATAGTCTTGGGTATAAATGTCCTGGATTTCTAGATAAATTGTGCATACTAGTCTAAAGCCAAAGAAACTGTATTAATTCCCTACTCCATTGTTCTCACTCTTGTGAACCAGCTGACCACTTCTTCAAGCAGCTTGTACTTTCTAATCTCAGGAAAAAGAGGCTGCTTCTGTAGTTGGGTGTATCTGACGCAGGACATCTTGCTCGTGACCAAGAAGTTTTCTGGAAGGTTGTTATGGGAGCGAGGTTCTGCAGAGGACATGCTACTGAATGAATGAGTGAACAGTCTGCAACAGTTATAAACTTTATGGGTCAATTGTTCCATAGTGTTGAGGACTTGCACCATTCATAAGAATGGCATTTGGCTGCCAAGAGTAGGCGGTTCGGCAACTTTGGATTCAACAATGAATGCCCAGTGTGGCACTCTGACTTTTCTTCAGTCTAATGGGGTGTCCATGGTCACATGGTCAAGCTGCCTGCCTCCCTCAGCTACAATTGGGGGCTGCTTTGCGGAAAGAAGACCAAACCATTTGGAATAAGTTTCTCTTCTCTTCTCTTCTCTTCTCTTCTCTTCTCTTTTCTCTTCTCTTCTCTTCTCTTCTCTTCTCTTCTATTCTCTTCTCTTCCCCCCCCCCCCATAAAATACACACACATGCACATATAAGGTCTATAAGGTGTGGGGGTGGTTTGTATCCAAAACAAGATCTTCCTAGATTAAATTTGGCTATGCATGGCTTACCTGCACCTGATCTCAGTGGTGATAGATATATAAAGTCATGCTCACCAAAAGTGTTGAAGCATAAAAAAGTAAACTAACATGGCACAATTCTATTGCAGTAAGCAAGTTGTAGTGTGATTGTGTGTGTCATTTAATATCTGCGTAATGAAGAGGATTAATAGGAATTTTGTTGAAACGGCTTGTATATATTTGTTTAATTGTGATTAGCACACTTGCCTTCCAGGGAGTGGGGGTGTTCAAGATCACCCTCAAACTGGGGTTTTACCAAAGGGGTCTGGGTTCTCAGGATGACCCGAGCTAAAATTGGTGCCAGGAAATGTTGTGGGAAGTAAAGCTGGCGGTAGAGGTGTCGATCACTTCACCCAGTGAGTGCTGATTGGTCTCTACAAATGTGGGGCTAGTAATATAAGCCTGATATACCTCTTCTTCTTGCCGAGCCCACACCGTGTGGTGTTGGTGACCACGTCTGTCTACAGCCTTATGCGCTGCTAATCATTTCTAATACTGATGATCCTCCATGTCATGCTGTCCATAATCTTCTTTCTTGGCCTCTCTGTGCCTTTCTTCCCCTTCAACTGTCCCGTTGTGACCACATCCTCCAGCTTTCCCCTTCTCATGACATGCCCAAAGAATGTAGACTGTCTTCTTCTGATGTCAGTAACCAGTTTTCTGTTGTGAGTTAACTCCCTTCAAGATATCTTCATTGCTGTTTCTATGACTCTGTGATGTTCTCATCATTCTTCTTTAACAGCACATCTCTGCAGATGTCACATAATTTCTCATGTGTCTGTTAATTGTCCATGATTTGCTTCTGTGTATCAGAATTGGCTCATTATGGCTTTTGAGAACTCTTGTCCACACCTCGATTGACAGATATATTTAGCTTTCTGCTTCATCTATCATTTTTTATAACTGCGTTTAATTTTCAGCAACCAAAACCGTGTTGTTTGCAAAACGCAGGTGTTGTGTACATTATGCCCACCAATATTTCTGGCATGACTTGTATGGATCTCATTATTATATCGCTTTACAAATTGAGAATATTGGGTGATAGTATACAACCTTGTCTAACACCTTGCAATTTTAAATATTTAAATATAAATGCTTACTATACAATAGTGCTTCTTGTTTCTGAATTCACAACAGATTTGTGATATTTGCACTATTCTGGTCTCCAAATCATTTTGTTTGGAGATTGTTGTTTCAGCTGTTTTATATTGATATTTAGTTCACAGAGGGACAGCTTACTCAGATATACAGTATTGGGAATATCCACTGAATATTCCCATTGTATGCTAAACATTTACTGCTTTGTGATTACTTTTATTTTGCAGCTATATGTTACGGTTGATGTATTATGGGTATTGATTTGTTGGTTTCTGCTACAGAAAATGTATTGTGGGGATTCATTGGTTGGTTTCTGCTATAGAAAATATATTGTGCATATTGATTGGTTGGTTTTTGTTAATACAAAATGTATTGTGGGTATTGATTGGTCAGCTTGTTTGTTGTGTTCTGAGATTGATTGGTTGGTTTATGTTAACATGTTCTAATGGATTGTA
Organism: Cepaea nemoralis; assembly: GCA_014155875.1. Lineage (NCBI taxonomy): Eukaryota > Metazoa > Mollusca > Gastropoda > Stylommatophora > Helicidae > Cepaea > Cepaea nemoralis. The sequence goes on along the minus strand of JACEFZ010016557.1, from coordinate 216,915 downwards.
CTTAACAGAAGTAACTTACAAATGCAATGGCTGCTACTATCATCATCTGTTCCTGTACACTCTACAAAGACGTGGGAGCTTTAATTGTAAATGTTTGAACACTGTATTCCAGTGCCAGTGAAGTCCAGTGTGTTTGATGCTTCAGCTTCATGTCTTGAATTATCACAGAGACATTGTGATAAAGTTTATACATTTACCAGCGTTGATTATGGAAGATCAGTGACTGTTTCAGAGGTCAGGAGTGCCAAATGTAGAAGAGCAGTTGCTCTTAAACTTCTTGTCTGCTTATGGCGAGGTAGCGGGTTCAGTTTCTGCACCGTTCAGTTGGACTAAAATGTTGACTTGGGGATGTAAATTTCAAGTACCTCTGAAGTCTGAGTGGGTTCGCCTGATGGTGAGGGACACTGGTAATAGGGAAAGCTAATCCACATACAAACACCAGTCCAGTGCACTCCCTATAATGGCAACTACTAATATTAATAACACGTGCCTGAGTTCAAAGCGAGCAGAGAACAGATATGTATATAGCTATGCTAGCTTATGCAGCACAGTCTGTGTATTTGTTTGAGTGCGACTACACACCGCTGCACCTTACCATAACTAATGCTACCTACCGTTAATATTCCTCTGTTGCCCCTTGTCCCCTGTTTGAAGACAAGCTCTCAATCAACTCAAGCCCAGCCATGTGGCTTTGTGCTAATTCCTGTAGTGCATTCCATGTTCTCCCCTTTCTATGATTTTCTTCTCCATGTGTGTTTAGGGCTCCCTGTATTCCATGTGCCTGTTGGGCTCCGGTGACAGAACTTTCTAGTTATATATCAGAGTTTCTCAGTGTGTGACCTAGCCAGTGCCAGCATCATTCCCTAACCTGTTGATTTCTTGCAATCTGTCTGGTTCTTTCCTTAAGCTTCACATTAGTCATTCTGCCTGGTTCTCCTGGTTCTCTCCTTAAGCTCTATGTTAGTCATTCTGTCTAGTTCTCTCCTTAAGCTCCATGTTAGTCATTCTGTCTAGTTCTCTCCTTAAGCTCCATGTTAAGTCATTCTGTCTAGTTCTCTCCTGAAGCTCCATGTTAGTCATTCTTCTTCTTCTTCTTCGTTCATCCGGATTTTTTTGGGATGTGACTGCGTTGTGCCTGTTTACAGCAGACCTGCGTTCATGCGCCGTTAGGCCGACACATCCGACTTCTGCGGGCATTTGTTGACCAGGTTAACCTTCCCGGTGTTAGTCATTCTGTCTAGTTCCCTCCTTAAGCTCCATGTTAGTGATTTTGTCTAGTTGTCTCATTAAGCTCTACATTACTGACTCTGTCATTGATTTGAGTTCTCTATTCTGTAGATGCACCAGCTAATGACTGTTTGTATGTTATTAATAATTGTTTGAGTCATTCACCCTGTTTCTGATCCATATAGCAATACTGATTTAACGATGCAAGTTAAATATTGTAAGTGCCGTTATACATCAGTATTTAATTCGTTAGTTATTATGTTTCGAAGTTTTGGTTACAGACAGAATTGTGGGTCATGGGTAAAGACGTGAGAAAAAGACCGCATATGTAATGGTGGTAATAAGTTGTACGAGAACATTATGCCGTGATCGGTTTTAACAAAGTTTTGCAATCTCATATCAGTACATCACACATGTTTCTCATTTAGTTATTTGTACTAACGCTTATTTCATTGCCAGCATTTATATTTTTCTAGTTTCAGAATGAACGATATCTTCTCAAGATGTTTTTCTTGTATTGTTCGTTTCCAGTGACAGTTTCTCATTATGTGTATTTATATATGGGTTTGGACCAGCATACTCAGTCGTCTGTGATAGCTATTTTGCTGATGGCTTGCTTGGTCGGTCATTGCGCTGATATACTTTAGAGATATAGGTGCCTGCATTGAATTTGTAGAAAGACAAATTTAATGTCAGAAACGTTTTGCTTGAATGAAGCCCATTGAACGTACTCTTTGTGCTTTCAACTGAGGAAGTTGTGGCTATAGCACTGGAAATAGACCAAGATTCATATTGCCATATTTCATCAATAATATAGCACAAAAACACACATTCACGGTAGTCTAGACAATACACTGGATCAAACTCTCCTTCCGTACGCTTGATGGCAAATATTCATGACAAGTATTGTCTGTACAGGGTCCGATGATACTTTGATTGGCGGTGGGAGCATTGTCACAAGAAATTATTTGTCTGGTGATCACCATGTTTGACTTGCAGCTTATGCACACTGAATAACTGGAGCTGTTGGGAGATAGGGGTTACAGGTCAGAGTGTTGGTGTCATGGCATCTGGATCAATCCTGTATTGCTGTGTTTTCTGGCTGCAGAGCTGATTGCAGAAAGTGATACAGAGCATAAACTTTGTAGCTCCAACGACGATCTTCAGGGGGTCTCTGACAAAATTCGCACCACCGAACTAAATGACAGAGCCGAAAACAAATCCATGACCTTTGTAGCATGAGACAGGTGACTTAAAACACTACACCTGGGACCTTCTATGAAGCAGTGTGCTGTTGGAAGAATGAGGACTGTCTTAGTGACTGTGCATGGTTGACTATTACTTTGTTTATTTTTCTTCCTCCAGAATCCTGTACACAAAAACAATAAACAATCTGAGCTTTAGTGACTTTTTGAAGTCCAAAATCTATATTTGTTTCAGCGTCATTGTTCTTGAACCACAGACCAATTACTTGTAGAGAGACAACTGTTGCTAATGCATTTGCCTTTCTTTTCTTCCCCAAAATGATTATGTATCTGCGGCATGCTGGTCCTTGTACCCTTCTCGGCTGCGATGTCATGTGATCCTGCGACTGCCAACACATAACCGGATTTCGGATATCTTTTGTTTTCTTAATATTTAATATTTTCTGACACATTGTTATAACCGGTAAATGGTTTATGTTCATTTGTACATGGTAAAATAATAATATAATTGTAACTTTTATTTTGCCGCTCGATATCGTGTGGCCGTGTGTGTGTTCTGTCTGCTAGAGGCGTTCTCGGTTTGATCAGGGGGGCCCTGACAACAGTTACCAGAACCAACAACGCATGTTCGGTGCGCCTTCCTTTGGTATTGGTAGTCTCGGCAACATGGGCAATCCTGGCAGTATGGGTGGGCCTCAGCTGGGTCCTCCAGGATCCATGGGACCCGGTGCTGGGGGTGGAATTAGAAGTAGCTCCCAGAGTATGGGACCAGGGGAGAGCAGTCCCAATATGTTTCAATCACCAGGGGGTATGAATGATCGTATGTTGATGGAGCGCCGCCGTGAAGCTGCTCATGAAGACATGAGTGACATAAAACGAATGCGTCGCTTTTGAATTGCCAGTCACAAATTAGTTAGGTTTCACCATTGTGAAACTATAACAGTTTGCACTGCTGCATTATTTAATATTTGTGTAGTCAAAGTTTATATATAACAAATGGTATGTTCCTTGTCTTTCTTTTTAAAAAAAAATATTTTTTCTGTTGTTTTATAAACATTGGAAACAGTTCAGAGATGATCATGAAGATTCCAGAATGAAGGTCTCATTAATTGATACAGCTGTTTTAAAACTTTATACTGACTCGCTGACTTCAGGTTGAGATATGAGACGTGTAGTTTTGTAACCATTAAATATGTTACTGTTCATTGTGAACAGAAAGTCCGTAACGCTATTTTCTTCTTTCTTTGTAATTTCTGCGTTATTTTACCATATTTATTCTCGTTTCCGTTGTCCATCCACTCTCTCAGCAGAGTATGATGTTTGACGTCAATATTTGCACGTTTTGATTTTGCGTGTGCATGCGTGTACGAGGTCGAGTCAATAAGTAAGTCACACAGTTCTGTGGGATGGCAGGTAAATGTAGTTTGTGTTTTCTAAAGGTGTCATTAGGTGACAGCAACATCAAACTTTATATTCCCGTTCATCAGGTGGCGCTAGGTGTTTCATGCACATGCGCATTGCATAAACAAACTGGTGACTGTACTTACGGAGTGTACAACCAAAGAGCAACGTGCTGTTTTGCATTTTTTGTGTGGGCAAAAGGACTGCCTGCAAAGAAAATTCATAAGGAAATGCTTCCTGTTTATGCTGACAAATGTTTGTCCCTTAAAACGGTGCATAGCTGGGTAGAAAAATTTTCTCAGGGCGCTCTAAAATTGTTGAAATCTGATCTGGTTGTCCTGTTGAGATACAACAGAAGCATCCGTGCAGCAGGTGGAGGAGATGATTGGAGGTGACAGGCGAGTAACGATAGATGCTGTAGCTTCTGCAATAGGGTGCTCACATGGTTCAGCATACAGCATAATACATGATCGATTGAAATTTAAGAAAATGTGCTGACAAGAGGCATGCCGCTTCTTCATGACAATGCCAGACTACGTACGGCTCAATTAATTCAGGAGAAAATTAACCAAATAAGGCAGGAAGTTCTGGAACATCCACCTTACAGCCCCGACTTAGCCTCTAGCGATTTCCACCTTTTTGGTCCACTGAGAACCCACCATGGTGGGAGACATTTTCGCGAATGATGCCGAAGTTGAATGTAAAGTGAAAACGTTTGGAAAACAGAGCACACAGGACCATGCAGTCCGGTTTGGGAGGACTGTCAAAACGACGGGATAAGTGCATCAATGTTGGTAGAAATTATGTTGAGAAATAAAGGGACAATGTATGTACAAAAATAAATTGGTTTCAAGTTGTTTCTTATTTAGTTATTTTTCTACAGCGATTTGTGACTTACTTATTGACTTCCCCTCGTACATTGCGTCCTTGTGTGGGTGTGTGGGTGTTGATTGTTACGGTGTGGGTACACATATGTTACAGTAATATCATAAATAAACACGTGTGTAGTTTTTCATGCGTTGAAGTACACTTGTTCCTGCAGCGAGGCGTTATCATCATTTGGAGGTGGCAGGTTCGAATCACGGTCGGTGTTTATAGCATTCAATTGTAATGTTGCCTAGTGCGTCCTCTATTCTCTACTTCTTACTTCTACTTCCACGAGCGGGAAACAATACATGTGTGTTTAATTATGAACTGTCTTAGCGGCATCAAAGGGTTCTATAATTAATGTGTTAGAGTAATCTGAAAGTTAGACAATCAGAAGGGGAATTGGACATCTGGCAAAGATGAGCATGAGTGGTGTCCGCTGCGAAGTGGTTAAGCTGATGTGTTTGCTTTGCTACAAGAAGTGCATGGTATCACCTGTGAAAGTATTACACTTGTGATTGTGTCTTGATTTTTAATACTCTCATCCCTTCTGTCCTCTTCTCTTACATACTTACGCGTGTGTACGAGCGCACGCACGCACACTCTCTCTCTCTCTCTCTCTCTCTCTCTCTCTCTCTCTCTCTCTCTCTCTCTCTCTCTCTCTCTCTCTCTCTCTCTCTCTCTCTCTCTCTCCCTCTCTCTCTCACTCTCTCTCTCTCTCACACTCTCTGTCTCTGTCTCTCTCTGTCTCTCTGTCTCTGTCTCTCTCTGTCTCTCTGTCTCTCTCACTCTCTCTCTCTCTCTCTCTCTCTCTCTCTCTCTCTCTCTCTCTCTCTCTCTCTCTCTCTCTCTCTCTCTCTCTTTCTCTCAGGCAGCAGCTGGTGACTCCATAGTTGTGCTGCTTCAGTTATGAATCATGTGTTTAATTATTACAATATACTTATGTGTCCATGTGGTTACTGCTTTATATACAGTTTTATTCTTACGATTCAGGTATAACACTTTCTTTTGTTACTAATATGAAAATTGATTAAGTTTCTGTTTGAAATACTGTCAGTTGTTACTATTATGTAAGTCGATTAAGTTTCTGTTTGAAATACTGTCAGTTGTTACTATTTTGTCAGTCGATTAAGTTTCTGTTTGAAACACTTGTCAGTTGTTACTGTTATGTAAGTCGATTAAGTTTCTGTTTGAAACACTGTCAGTTGTTACTATTATGTAAGTCAGTCAAGTTTCTGTTTTAAAGATGTACTTTACCTCACTGTTAACACAGTGGTGGTTTAACCATGAGGGTAGTTTTACTCCAGTGTAGTCCACAGCTTTTATTTGTGCAGAAATGTTGTTACACGTCAGGCTTATGAGGATTAGCCACAAATACATTGCATTGTGCAGCATTACATGAGGACTAGCCACAAAGACATTGAATTGTGCAGCAGTACATGAGGACTAGCCACAAAGACATTGAATTGTGCAGCATTACATGAGGACTAGCCACAAAGACATTGAATTGTGCAGCATTACATGAGGACTAGCCACAAAGACATTGAATTGTACAGCATTACATGAGGACTAGCCACAAAGACATTGAATTGTACAGCATTACATGAGGACTAGCCACAAAGACATTGAATTGTGCAGCATTACATGAGGACTAGCCACAAATACATTGAATTGTACAGCATTACATGAGGACTAGCCACAAAGACATTGAATTGTGCAGCATTACATGAGGACTAGCCACAAAGACATTGAATTGTACAGCATTACATGAGGACTAGCCACAAATACATTGAATTGTACAGCATTACATGAGGACTAGCCACAAATACATTGAATTGTACAGCATTACATGAGGACTAGCCACAAATACATTGAATTGTGCAGCATTACATGAGGACTAGCCACAAAGACATTGAATTGTACAGCATTACATGAGGACTAGCCACAAAGACATTGAATTGTGCAGCATTACATGAGGACTAGCCACAAATACATTGACAAAGACATTGTAATACCCAGATCAGGACAAGGCATTAATTATTGTTTGGTCATGATATGAGAGGAGGCTCTGGAGATTTTTGTGATGAACTAGACCCTTCTCCCTGTCTCTCCTGCCCCTTCTCATCCTCTCTCCCCCTCTCCTCCTCCTTATCTGCTCTCCCACTTCTCATCCGCTCCCCTCCCTCTTCTCAACTTTTCTCCTCCCTCCTCCTCATCTGCTCTCCCACTTCTCATCCGCTCCCCTCCCTCTTCTCAACTTTTCTCCTCCCTCTTCTCGACTTTTCTCCTCCCTCTTCTCATCTTTTCTCCTCCATCTTCTCACCCTCTATTCCCCCCCCCCCCCCTTCTCACCCTCTATTCTCCCCCTTCTCATCCTCTCTCTCACATACACATATATATACACACACAGGCAGACAAACACACATGTTGATGTGCTAATTGTCCCTGTGGCCAACTGATTAGCCACACATTCCCATGGCATAATGTGCTTATGCTTCACAGTTTGCAGGACAGTTTAATTATAGTTTTAACAATTGGGAGCCGATGGCTCAGTGGCTTGCTTGCATGTCATTAGCTGACTCTGGGTGACCTATTTTCACACATGTTGTGCATGGTAAAATACAATACCTGGACTGAATATTTAAAAACTCATACGTGTGTGTATTGTAGATCTCGTGATCTTGTCTGTTTCTGTTATCATATACTATATGGAGCTGGCCCAAAGCAAGGCAGAGATTAAACAGTATCAAGAGTCTGTGGCTTAACACCAGCAAATCAGTTGTAGTACAATTGTTGAGACCATGCAGTCTTCCTGGGGGGCAGGTCTTCCAGCCGGCTCCATGGCCGAGGGGTTAGCAGCTTTCTCCGCTAACCCCGAATACTCTCGTCACGTGACGCGACAAGAATTAGCAGTGGTTCGAATCGCAAAAGTGACTTATGAGAGTATGGAGCCGGTCGCTCAGAAAGTCGTGGCGTGCTGATGAGCGTAATCTAGCCTAGAAATCAACATACAGCTGAAAGATGCTGGTGTTGACCGCAATATCCTGAAACAGGATGGAAAAGCGAAAAAAAAAAAAAAAAAAAAAGAGTCTGTGGCTTAACACCAGCAAATCAGTTGTAGTACAATTGTTGAGACCATGCAGTCTTCCTGGGGGGCAACATACGGATGTCAGTCTGAACCCTCTGACAGTCACTGAAGAAGAGAGCTGGGGCTTTTGAGCTGAACTATTACAGGAACATTCTTAGAACCTCGTGGACAGAGAAGAAAACTGGGGCATTTGAGCTGAACTGTTACAGGAACATTCTTAGAACCTCGTGGACAGAGAAGAAAACTGGGGCATTTGAGCTGAACTGTTACAGGAACATTCTTGGAATCTCGTGGATAGAGAAGAAAACTGGGGCATTTGAGCTGATCTGTTACAGGAACATTCTTAGAATCTCGTGGACAGAGAATAAAAAAAAATTATTAAAGAAAATTGACATAAACAGTATCATGTCTTGATATTTAAAAAAAAAACTTTGCCCATATTAAACATCACAGTGACTTTGAGAAAAAGAAAACAGTGATGGAAGGCCATGCTGATTCCAGCAGCAATTTGATTAAAACCCGTCTGGTTTTCCTCAACGCTTGGAGTATCTTCCAGAACATCTGCTGACTGCCTTCTCAGCCAGTCAATCCAGATATAGAATCTCTGTTCAGCTGCATTCTCCACACGATTCTAGATCTTCACCATATCACCTTTATCTTTAAGTAGCTCTACACCCAGAGGGGCAACAAGCAGCAGCTGATCTATCAGCCTGTTCATTGCCCCACACACCTGCATGATCTGGGCAGAAAATAATGTAGAAAATTGAAAATATTTAACATTAAATCATGCCACATATATCAGACATTTTGGTTACAAAGTGGTTTGTCAGGAACATCACAAAAATGATAACCAAACAAAACATGAAAATTATACAGAATATTGTAACTGAAACATTCACAAAACATGTTTATTCTTACGTTCCTTCCTTGTTGTTATATATTAAAAATATATTTATTAATATTTATGTGGTAGAAAGTATATAAAAAGCAGTCTTAAAATAACTTATTTTCTGCGCCAAAAGTTAAGTTTTAGCTACTAAGTTTTAGACATGGGTAGGTTTTGTCATATTTGCGTTGGTAGTTACCGTTTCATCTTTGATGTATTTCTAGTTTTATTGATCAATAAACATTATTTTCAAACATAAATTAATTGTGGGTGTGTATGTGTTTTCTGTTGCTTTCTTTTGGGGGTCAGGTTATTATGATTTCTCGTTACTTTAATTCACACAAAGAAGCAAGAGAGAACTTATGCCATAGTTATTAATACTGCCAGCCTTATTCATGAGCAGAGCTCCAGTCACAGAAGCTATTACCCTCTTTGGACAATGATCACCTTCAAATTAATATCCTGTGTGTTGCTGACTCGGTCACAGGATTGTTAATCTGAGCCTAGTGATGGATCCTGATATAACTGTATTCTGAGGTTGTACAGGGTAGGTGTTATGGAATAATGGAACCATCCTGCAGAAGCAGTGTCCTCAAATAATCACATTGGGCAGAGAGTAGTATAATGGATTGGTAGAATTCCAAGTCCAGCAACTGATAGATGAAAATACCAGCAGTGATAATACAGTAGTGTACACCAGCAGTTTTGTTGATTCATAGAAGGAAATCTGGTTACGGATTTTCAGCTTGACGCTAAGGCAGAGGTCGTTGTTGAGCAGAATGGGGCCTGTAGGCCTACAACCTCCAGAGAGGAAGATGGTCTACAGCATCCAACCATGAAGATGGAAGTCTACAACCTCCAGGGGTGAAGATGGAAGTCTACAATTTTCAGGGACGAAGATGAAAGTCTGAAACCTTCAGGGATGAAGATGGAAGTCTGCAGTATCTAAGCATGAAGATGGAGATGACTGCATTCGCTGAATGCTTGAGTCAGTAAAGCGATCATAATAACCTATTCTCAGAACATCCTGTGGCGTGTGTGAGTACAGAACAAGGAATTACTTGGATACTTTTACATTGTCCATGTCATGCTGGAGTGCGAAGGAAACGTGAGAGTCTGTTGGATTAAAAACTGTCACCTATTGAAACACTTACAATTGACAAGGGAGATATCTTGAAGAATATCGATGAATGAATGCTGGTTGATGACGAAATAACAGATGAAACAGCATGTTTGAGGATGTCTAAATTCAGATTTAAGATCAGAGCTAAATGTTTCCAACCAGGAGGATTATGTGAAGGGATGAACCTGTCATGTTTACAACCAGTGTGTTACTCAACCATTTAGCATCAACACCAACATCCGCGACAGAGGGAGAGACACAGAGCATGTGTCAGTGTGCTCGTAGGCTTTGATGTTGATCCTTCATTAGCCACTAGAGTGTTTACCATTGTTGGTATCAACCTTGTGGATGTAGACAGATCAGAGATAACAGTTGCTTGCCATGACTGTCGCCGATTGTTTTACTTCCTTCCTCCTTTAAAAAAAGTTAGTTGCATACACTTTACAGGACGTCACAGTCAACTCCAGCATATTTTGACTGTTTGTGATTTCTTGGCAAGTTTTACATTCAGTAGTTTGCCCCTGCTTTCTGAACGACTGCAACTCATGCCATTGTATTGTACCAGCGCAAGACAGTTTGCTTCAAAACCGTCCGCAGCTGTGTTTCGAATGCAGTATGTGTGATTGCGAATTATGTTCACAGCCCTTTTGCCACATGGTCCTTCCACGTAAGGGTTGAGAAATGATGTATCCTGGCTGCAGCCACATAGTAGTTCAGCTCATTGGCTTACAGAGGCAGATTAACCCCCAACAGGGGCAGTATTATTTGTTCCACCCAGTGTGCTTTGGGTCGAGTCTGATCATGTGAGTACTAGATTATGTTCAGAATTATCTGAGAAGGAAAGGTGACAAGGGAGGGAATGGGTCACTCCCACCTCATTATGTCATGGTGTAGACCAGTGGTTCTCAACCTTTTTTGGCCCATGCCCCCCTTTATCATATGCTCAGAATATCATTCCCCCCCCCCCCCCCCCCCCCCACCTTTAGAATTTCCTCCCTATAAATACCCCCACCATTACACAGTATACATACAAATGGAAGCTAAATTTAATAAGACATACTAGAACAAGTCTAGAAATCTACATAAAACGTGAATTTGTGGGTCTACTTACGTTATAAAACGAATTTCATTAGGGCAAGAAGTACATATAACAGTAAAATTTAGAGGGAAAAACAATATCAAATAACTGGTTCTTGTATTAATGCGATCTTGAAATAATTTTAACGATCTTGAAATAATTTTAATTCCCCCGGGGTGGGGGGAATTCCCCACCAGTTGAGAACCACTGGTGTAGACTGTGGAGGTTTAACACTTTACACATACAAAGTAGTATCTGTCACATGACTTCTTTTCCGCCACCTCTTTGCTCGTCCCATTTTTTTCGGGTTTGTTTTGTTGTGACCATAGTAGCATAGTACTTTTCTACAACCGAGGTCCAATATTTGAGCCTTTCTGCTGCCGCATCTACCTTCTTGCAATCTGTTACCTGGGTTAGCCTTCCCGCATAGTTTTGTAGGACTGATAGCTGATAGATACATCTAGTGGATGTTTGAACTGAATTGTCACTCAATAGGGCTCTCGTTGATGGTCATTTCAATTGAATTGTCAATAGCAATAGTCACACTCAGTGGAAATTATCAAATAAGTGGAGCACATGATGGGGTAGGCTGCGAGGAGGGCATTTATCCATGGTGTGCGATGATGTATGACAGGAATCTTACATGATGTTTTGAAAGACTAGTGCAGAGCTGACTGGCACTCAAGGTGAGGTACAGGGTATCTCTTTATACACAACTTCAACTTTCCTCTAGGCCTGTGTCTGAAATCACCATGTATGCATACATCTGTCTGTACTGAGAGTGGCTTGCATGTATACATCTGACTGTGCCAAGAGAGGCTGACATGTATACATTTATGTCTACTGAATTGCTCATGTATGCATTGGTCTGGTCACAGTGGCTCACATGTATACATACATCTGTCTGTACTGAGAGTGGCTCCCACATGTATACATACATGTCTAATACAGAGTGGCTCATATGTGTATATACATCTGTCTATACAGAGAGTGGCTCACATGTGTATATGCATCTGTCTATACAGAGTGACTCACAGATGTATATGCAACTGTCTATACAGAGAGTGGCTCACATGTGTATATGCATCTGTCTATACAGAGTGCGTCACATATGTATATGCATGTCTATACAGAGTGGCTCACATGTGTACATACATGTCTGTACAGAGAGTGGGTCACATATGTACATGCATCTGTCTATACAGATACACAAATAAACACGTAGTATTATTTGGCGCTCACAGGAGAAGAAACAAGTAGAGACTAGAGGACACACCAGACATCATAAAATTTGAATGCTGGGAGGCTGCGTGGTCTCGAGGTATGGTGTCCGCCTCGAGTGCTGGAGGTCCCGGGTTCAAGCCCCGGTGATGACCGGGATGTTTTCTCGTGGACTTCTAGTAATTAAATTTCCCCTGGTCTGTCTCTGGGTAGTGAGATCGGACGCCCGTGCGTGTATTGTTGCGCATGTAAAAAATCCCTTGGCAGTTGGAAATCGAAAAAGAGTAGCCTAACAGCGCTGCCCGGGCAAAATTTCGAGTTAAAAATCTACCCAAAGTATTTCAGGATCCTCGCCGATGCTACGGAGTATGTGCGCTGAGCTGAGTTTCTCCAGATTCAGGTTTGAGCTAGGAGGAGAACGGAGCACTTATGGGTTGCACCCGTGTGCCGTGATGTTGATCCATCGACTAAACTAAACTAAACTTGAACGCTATAGTTGCCGACCGGTATTCGAACCTGTCACCTCCAAATGGCGACAGCGCCTCGCTGCAGGAACAAGTGTACTTCAACGCATGACCAACTAGACACTCCAAAAAAGTGTCTTCATTAGTCATATCTATCATACACATGAACCTACAACTGTGGAATACGGACAGAATTTGTATCAAACCATTGAGATAGCACCATAGGTCTCATAATTTATATTAAACCAGCATAGGTCAAATCACAAACACATCGGCCCGTAAATGCCGTGTCCAGTATATTAACCCTTTAGGACGGAACAACAATGGGCCAAATTTAGCTTTCCCTCTGAAGAAGACAAGTCTTTTTTTTTTGGAGTACAGAAATGACTGAAGTGACAATTTTGAAAATTCAAAAAAAATATTGGAACTCTATATAAGTATATAAAAGTATATATATTCTTAAAGAGGATATAGTCCATGTTTATGCAAATTTGGTGACCTCATTTGTATTTTGTGAAAAATAAAATATGTCATACAAGTGTGTATGAATTTGTGCTAAATATTTTTTTAAAAATGGTACTCACCTAAGATTCCTCATTGAATACCTATACCACTTTAGAATAATTTTAAACACTTATGGTTAAAACAAACAACTATGAAGTCCCTTTTGATATTTGTAGTAGGTGGGCTATCATCTGGTGGCATGCATTTTGGTCAGGACATCTCCATGAATCCTCTTCATGAAACAGTCCTCTTCATTCCCAATACACTTATAACCACGGGGACACGAGGTAGAAATCTTAATCGGCACTTTTATTATCACTAGTCCCGAACTGTCAAAATCTCTACTATCATAGCTAGTCAATGCTAGCACGTCTTCGGGTTCAAAGATGGCCATTTAAAAAATTAAAAAGTTTACTAAAAACTGGATTACTGCGTTAAAAACTCACAAAATAATACCCATTTGTTTGAAATGCGTTCACTAAGCAGCCATTTGCAAACTAGAATGGCTGAGGATTGCAAAGAAGCATTTGATTGGTCTGTACTATTAAAAGCAAAGCAATCAAAGCAGTTCTTACAATGCAACGCGGCTGATGAAATCGGCCGGTCCGTATTTTTCACTACGGCCATGTGGTGACGTCATGGCCGAATAATCGGCCGGGTCGGAGTAAAAGGGTTAACAAACATTTGAAGAAGAGAAATGATTGGTCGGTTCTAATGCTATACACGTATTACACAGGAAATCAATTTGGGAACCAGTTGAGGCCACTGAAACAGTTACATAAATAAACACATGTAGTATTATTTGGCGCTCACAGAAAGAGAAGAAAGAAGTAGAGACTAGAGGACACACTAGACAACATAAAATTTGAAAGCTATAGTTACCGACCTCTGTCAATACAGAGAGTGGCTGACGTGTATATGCATCTGTCTATACAGAGAGTGTGTCACATGTGTATATTAATCTGTCTATACAGAGAGTAGCTCACATGTGTATATGCAGCTGTCTATACAGAGAGTGGCTCAAATGTGTAATACATGTTTGGACAGAGAGTGGATCTTGTGTGTATATTAATCTGTCTATACAGAGATTGGCTGACGTGTATATGCATCTGTCAATACAGAGAGTGGCTCACATGTGTATATTAATCTGTCTATTCAGAGAGGGCTCATGTATTCGTGCACATGTCTGCGTGCCACGTGGTTCATGTATTCATACACCGCCTAATGGCTCATGTATACATGCACCTGTCTGCCAAGTGGGTCATAGCTACCTGTTGGATCAATGTATAAGTAATCATTTTTCCAAAGCATATTTCCCACTATGGGTCTGTGATGTGATAGGGTCACATCTTGTATGCATGGAGGAATAGCTGGCCAGTCTCTCCCTCACTTAGCAAGATGATGAACACAGGCATTCAACCCTCATTCGACCATACTCATGACATCATCAGCTCAGTACCCTGTCAACTTTGGTAACTGTCCACTCATGATTGGTATGGTTACCAGGAATAAAAACATACAGCTGTTGCAATGTGAAGTGTGAACATCAATACATTCTGTGAAATCATATGTTAAGTGACTTGAACAGTCCCAGAATCCGACAGCAGATTTCTGCATACCTAACTATATGGGGTAGTGCATTGCCTGTAATAGCTAAAATGAAAATATATCGACACAGAGAGTTCTTTATATTTAACTGATGTGCCTTATCTGGCAAGGTTGTTTGTATATTGCCTACTATAACCTGTTCTGCGATTTTGATTTCTTTTACTCTATAAGCGTATATGTGGTCAGACACTGTTGAAAGTGAGGTTATGCATTGCATAAGTATGCTTATCCCCTTGTTGCTTTTCCACCGTAGAAAACTATATCTTTGTCAGCCGAGGTAAGAAAAAGTTCTTATGAGCGGTGTCCAGCTAATCCTCGATGTACGGAAGTGAATTGAGGACAGTTAGTAGATTAGTGATAAGTTACATGGAATCTACAGAGATTAAGTTTAATAGAAGAATGATAAGAACACCTTTAATGGATTAAAAATGTAATGAAAACATCTTGACAGAATTTAACTCACTAAAAGAATTGATTACTTGCATCGAAGAAAGACAATCCACATCCTGTGGGCATAGCATGAGATCGGTAAAGCTGCAGTACGTCAAGACAATGAGAAAGTTGGAAGGGAAGAGAGGCAGAAGACAACAAAGAAAGAAGATACTGAATAATTTGATATGATATGGAGGAGCATGGGTATCAGTGCGTGAGGCAGAAAGCTAGGGACAGACAATAATGACTACATGGACTATAAGAAGAATTGTATAATACAAGGTCAAATACAGTTAGGAAAGTGAATCCTTCCACAGAAGCTAAGAAGTTTGATGTCTGCCTTTATCTCATGAAAACCTTTTGGGCAGATAACTAGGAGGACCAGTGTTCACTCTCCGCAATCGGAAACGGAAAAGAGTAGGCCAAATAGGTCGCTGTCCAGGCTAAACTGACAAAGAAAATGTGAAAAAACCCACAGAATAATTTGGTATGCATACAAATAGTTAGATAGCAAAATATGCAAACTCCCACACATGTACACTGGTTAAATCAGCTTATTGTGCTGGACTCCCCATACATGTTCACAGAGGAATATTTGTAGAGAGGAATATTTGTAGCATGTGTGGTTCTGGTTTGCACACATGGTTAGATAGCAAAATATGCATACTCCCACACATGTACACTGATTAAATCAATGTATTGTACAGGGCTCCCACACGTGTATATTTAGATAACCAAAACTTCTACACTCATAACACTCATTTATTATTTCTACATCTCATTTGAAATTTGATGAGCATCTGCAACTTGGAACAATATACAGAGTGCGCTAGAAAAATATATGCATAGTAATCGTACACCAGTTTAAATGTAATCACATTTCAATTGAATATATTATTTTCATAACGTAATCAAAACTTGTTGTATTACAGTATTTGTAGAACGCATTACGGTAGGAATGTGTTGCATAATATGTTTAAAATGATGACGTAAACATCATGTTCAAAGCTTGAAACTGCGGTTACATTTAAACTGCTGGGTTACTGTGTATACATTTTTCTGGCACACTCAGTATATCATATGTTCTTCCTGTGTACCTTAACTTCTGCATATACAGCTGCATACTTTCACAGCTATGTCTAGCTTTATGTTTGTACACATTTGCCTAATCCGGTAACAAAATTACCCAGTAGTAGTTTTGTAGAAGGCTGACTGGTCACTCCAGTGCCTAAGGAAACATTGAGGCTTGCTGCTCTACGGAAGGACACAGCGGTTGAGTAGGAGAAGCGAGGGACAGCTTGGTAAGTTTTGGTTACTTTGTTTTGGTTTGTGTGTGAGAGAGAAAGGAAAGGTTCTGGCAATGATTCTCTGGTGATGGGGTGTACAAACATGTGAGAATCCGTTTTGTTACTTTTATTAGTTGTTTGAGAATCCTAGGGAACCTGTTGTTGTTATATTTTGTTACGGGAGAACCGTTGACGGCCAGGCCTTTGGAGCCCTGAAAGTAACTTGCATTTATCAATGTGAGCAGTGGTGTAGAAACAGGAGACTTTGTTGCAGATTCTCATTTCACTGTCTGTGCCAAAAAACCAGCTAGGTGTGACAGACTGGAATTGGATCTCCACATCAGCAGATAGGCAGGGTAACTTTTAGAAAATTAGCCAGACAGGGGATGCAGTCTGTGAATAGGTGACAAACCAAAGAGGTACTCCACCTGTGTATAGTCTGACCCTCGACTTGTGGTTTGCTTGCCTGCTTTTATTTGGTACTTATGGTGTCTCCTGTATGTGTGCCTCCATGTGATGCATGCTTTAAAAGGACTTTTAAACACTTGATGTTTAATATTCGCAGTATCATGCTGATACTGCTGGTCTTTTCTCTATTTTTTATTTGCACGCTTTGCACTCAATCTTGGTCCATACATGTGCTACTACTGTTAGTGCTCTGTACTGATTTTTGCAGCATGGATTAGCTTTCCCTATTACCAGTGTCCCTTACCATCAGGCAATCCCACTCGAACTTCAGATTTGCTGCGCATCTTTATTTCACACTACATTTTGTGGTAGCCATATTTGGCTGGGTCGACTTGGAAAAACAAATCAATTTGTTAAAATCTGCCTTTATGGGGATTAGAATACATGGCCACCAGACTAACTAACTACAGCGCTACCCATTCATACATATACTGTCGTCTTATCTTATCTCATCTGGTTCCTCTTGTACCTTGCAGTGTTGAGGTGAAGCATAAATAGTGAGAGAGTGCCCATTTATGGGCTTCATGTATCCTTTGCTTCCGTTTGGTCTGTACATCATTGCTTGTTGTGGTATACTGTTAATTGGTAATCTATAGTCTGTTTAATTTTGTCTGCCCCAATATAAAATTCCATATCTCAGTAACCAACTGAGGGAAAATTATTAGATTTAGCATATAACCTTATCATTATGTCGACCCCCCAAAAAAATGTTTGTTCTGAAGATTGTACAGCAGATTTCAAAGTTTGTTTATGTGCGTATATAATTTATGGGTCAGAGATTAAGTGCATACTATTAAATGTATTACATCTTCACATGGACACATCAGCACTCAATAGTTAATTTCTTGTGATACACGAGATTGACCTTATAACAAGAGCCTCGCGTAGTGGAACGGGGAGTGTTCAGAGATGTCGTCAATAATGTGGGTGCTTTTCATAAAACGTGATTATTTTTATACATCTTACCAATTATCGCTGACATATGAATGTGTGAATATTGTCAAATGGGAATGTGAAATTTTGTACACTAAGAGCATCGCTATGAAGTTGTACACATATTTTTGTCAAGAAGCTGATCGCAGGAAACTTTTTCATACTATTACAAACCCAGAGAAAAGAACGGTGCATGCATTTTAGTTTTGAATAAACTGCATTAGCATAATGTTAAGTACTCACCACGGTTGGAATATGAAAACATAACAAAATGCGGTGCAGGGTGAAATGTAGGTTGGACATTCTGATCAGATTTGACATAGCACACCGGGTCGGTTCTTGTCTTTCCGCAGTAGCAGGTTTGTAAGAATCTGATATTCATTTTGAAATTCACCGTGAACAGCCATGGTGTTCAAGGCTGCTGATTTGTGTGAATTTCATCAATGTTGGGTTTTGTTGTCGCAGGTATTCATTTTGGAGTCTGCGTGGTCAAGTCATTATGCCGCCTGCCTTGTGTTCTGAAAGTTGTGGGATTGATTTCTTACTACGTCGTTCGGTTCACGGGTGCAAATGCCTCGGAGACTCCTGGCGGTACGGAGTTTGTGCTTTGTGCGATGTTTTTAGCAGGACAACCCGTTTGTAAAGAGACTGAGCCATATGAGATAAGACCTGATGTAATGAAGTCAATCCTCCGGCCTTTTAAGCATTTGTTATGTTTGAATTTGAGGAGGGAAAGGGTCCAGCTGAGCCTGGTTTTGCCTATCATGTTAGCTTTGTTGATTTTATATATAGGTTGACAGCTCATGTGGAATCTTACATCTGCTGTTGAGAGTAACACTACTGAAGCTTCGTGATGGCACTTAATACCACAGCTGTTTAGTGCGGACAGTTTTGTCAAAAGCTGGTGAAATAAAGATCGCAGTTCTGTTTTTATACTTTTGGTTTTTAAATTTCACTTCCATTAGATAAATTTCCCTGGTCTTTCCAGGAATTCCTCTTCTTCTTCATACACCTTCAGATGTCAATATGGATAAATCCAAAGAGAGCAGCAATCAACTTCGGCTTGTTGATATCTTCAGCAAGTTTATTTTCGAACATGTATGAGACTTTTGCTTATTTCCAAGTGTTATTTTCTTTCTAAACTATGTTGATGGCATGTATCAGTATGTATAATATAATTTCAAAGAAAATGTGGTAAAATTATAACCAGGGAAGAGGGAAACAATATGTCGTAACAGTTACTGGCCATGAATTCTGGCCTTCCATCACAAACGCTAAGTAACTTACAGTTGAGACCTGTCTTTGCTAACGTTTAAATCTATTGTTTTTTTCCTTTCTTCAGTTTTATTAAGGCGTTCACGTGGTATCAGTGCTTTATGTTTTTGTTCCCTTTTCCCTTGGACTTCTATACATGATTCGTTTCAATTGCTGCTTGGAGTCTTCCGTCTCCCTTCGTCAAGAAATTGTTGCTGGGCCAGGTAGTTATTAGAGTGTGTGACCATAAATTATTCATTAGTTTCTTGATTTCCGAGATATCTCACATTGTTTTGAATTCCCCAGAAAGGTTAATCTGGTCATAAAACGGCTGAAGAAGTCTGATGTCTCAGTGCCGAATGTGTTCTAGTGATGTTTGCGGTAATTGTGATATGACACAGAGTCAATAACCATTTCTTTTCTACTCTATATCTCGTGACGTTTGTAATGATTGAGATGTTACATACTGCCTTTGCTACTGTGTAGATGTGGATCATGGACACTAAATAATATTAGAATTAAAAGCTCAAGGAGATGTGCTTTCACTTCAGGATGCTAAGAACCACATGGGAAGCTAAGAAAGCCAGTGTTCAAATATTCAAGAGATAAGTTCCCGAAGACAGTCTTCATCTGGTCTGTTTTTTTGTCTCTGCGTCGCTTTTCATGTCTTAATCTCTGTTGTTTACTGTTTTATTCATCTGTTTTTTTCTTTCTGGTGTTTAACTCTCTTTGTCACTGTGTGTGTGTTTGTCTTTGTGTCTTTATCTGTTTCTCTCTCTCTCTCTCTCTCTCTCTCTCTCTCTCTCTCTCTCTCTCTCTCTCTCTCTCTCTCTCTCTCTCTCTCTCTCTCTCTTTCTTTCTTTCTTTCTTTTACCATCTGTACAAGTGTGAAGAGTATGCAGTATCCATATGAGAGAATTCAGTTCCTATACACCCAACCTGCTTTTTACACAGTGTAACTGAATTCTTCTTGTCATTAGACATTGCTCATTCACACAGTGTCGTTGATAACTTAACCGTATGATTGATAATTCTTCTGTCTGTCATTGACAGGCCTCCAGTTGTTTTAGATCCCAGTTGATGTTGCTGTTTTCTGTTTGCCAGTCAGCACATGAACATTGCTTCCCCTGTTGCTTAGATGATCTGTTGTAGGTAGTGGTGGTGTGAGCTCAGGGCTGTCAGGTTTTCCTGGAAGGCTGTCAGGTACTGGTGAAGGGCTGTTAGGTTAGGATGGAGGGCTGTTATGTTAGGATGGAGGGCTGGAAAATATGACATGACACCATACCCGTAATGTGCCTTGTCTATGATACATCACTGAGTGTTGGCTCTTGGTAAAGCTTGAGCTGTCTGCCCGTTAGCTTGGATATACCAGTATGTTGTCGAGTCTGATCATTGGAATTAGTTTACTTATGGTTACATTTATTACAAAGATAAGAGCTGTACTGCGGTTACCATGGACTGTAAGCTTTTAGGTTGAATGTGAGCTGGACAGAAACATAACAAATGAACAAGTTTATAAAGACAGGTAAATGTGACCATTCATAGGGAGAAGCTATACTTATAGGCAGAAATCCCTACCCATGAAAAGGCTCAAGTTCTGATGAAGAAATGGCTTGTTAATTTAGACAAATCTGTTGGAATAACCATGAGAGAAAAGGAGGGTGGGGTGTTGTTTATGGGACAAGTAAGACTAACCCTGGATCCAGGAAGATCTAAAGTGTATGCCAGTTCACCTGAATCGATTGTTTTCCCCCTATGCTCTTGGAAAAGATTAAACCTCCAAAACTAAGATTTCTTCTTCTGCATTCATCCAGTTTTTTTTTTTTCCGGACGTGATTGCCTTGTGCCTGTTTACAGCAGAGCTGTGTTCTTGCGCCGTTAGGCCGACACATCCGACTTCTGCGGGCATTTGTTGACCGGGTTAACCATCCTGGAAACTAAGATTTAAAACATCTAACACTCACTTGTCCATAACACCGCTTACCCGCGTGTCATGCTGGTTTTAACATTTTGGTATGGGAGCCGGTCGTTCAGAAAGCAATGGCAAACTACTGAACTTAAAAACTTGCCAAGACGGCAGTAAAATGCTGGTACTGACTGCAACGTCCTGTAGGGGATATGCAACTTTAAAACAAAAAAACACTGACTCACTCTCATGCTTTGTTCAAGATTGGAGGTTGGCGGAATGGATAAGAGCGCTCTTTCTTAAACATCCGGTGTGATTATGCTGAGGTAGCGGGTTCAGCCCTTACACTGGCCAGTTGGACTAAAATGTTGACCTCTCGTCCTTGACTTGGGGAAGTAAATTAAAAGTATCTCTGAAATCGGAGTGGGTTCGCCTGATGGCGAGGGACACTGGTAATAGGGAAAGTTAATCCACGCCCAAAATTCAGACCAGTGCTACTAGAATTAGTGTGAATGGACTACGCTTGAGTTCAAAGCGTGTGAGCACACCCAAAAAAAATTTTCTTTTTCTTCTTCTACTTTTGTTTGTCTGATATTTTTCTGTTTTGGGCGAAATTGCGTTGTGTCAGTTCACAACTGCAATATTTTTACATATCGGCCAACACATCCAACTTGCATTGTGGGCCTGGTTAGCCTTTCCATTTAGTATATGTTTTCTTCTTCTGCGTTCATCCGGAGTTTTTCGGACATGATTGCGTTGTGCCTGTTTACAGCAGAGCTGCGTTCTTGCGCCGTGAGGCCGACACATTCGACTTCTGCGGGTTAAGTGTATTTGAGATCAGTACAATTGTAAATAAGAAAATGTGAGTTATTTTTTTTTTCTGTGTGGATATATTCCAGCACTTGTAGACAGCAATAACTTAAAGGAGTTATCACATCTCGGTGTCTGTTTAAAAAAAAAAAAGTTATCAGCACGTGGTGAGCAAACAATTCATGCTAGTTCTACTGACACTTTACAGGTCTCCTGTAGTCTGGTGGTGCTTCCTCTGGGCTCAGTGTTGGTCAGAGTGCTGCGACTATCTGAATGAATTGACTAACGTTGTAAGCCTCTAGGGTACTCAGCCTTGACTGTACACAACCAGACATAGGACGGACTCTGTGTCTTGTTCAATTACTCCTGAATGCATGTCTTGTTCAAATACTCTGCTAGTATTTCAGGGTCTGCTGTCTGAATGCGTATCTTATTCAAATACTCTGCTGTTATTTCAGGGTCTGCTGTCTGAATGTGTATCTTATTCAAATACTCTGCTGTTATTTCAGAGTCTGCTGTCAGAATGTGTGTCTTGTTTAAATACTCCGATATTATTTTACAGTCTGCTGTCTGAATGTGTGTCTTGTTCAAATATAATGCTTTTATTTCAGAGTCTTCTGTCTGAATGAGCATCTTGTTCAAATACTCAGCTAGTATTTCAGATTCTGCTGTGTGAATGTGTGTCTTGTTCAAATACCCTGCTATTATTTCAGAGTCTACTGTCTGAATGTGTGTCTTATTCAAATACTCTGCTAGTATTTCAGAGTCTGCTATCTGAATACGTGTCTTGTTCAAATACTTCACTATTATATTTTAGTCTACGGTCACTAGAGCATGAAACGACATTTAATAATAATAATAATTTCTGAGACCTGCGATGCTGGAGTTACACAATCAGACAACTTCAACACACATCTTCGGAGTAACTTAACTCATTAAGATGATGGCTTTAAGCCTCATCAGGTCTTCCCATCATTCTTTCTATTTTTTCATTTGTAAAATAACAATATATTTAGTTTGCAAGCAGTTTACTATTGTGTTGATTTTGTTTCATGTTGCTCATCATGTGTATGTATCCTCTTGTCCCCCTCTGTTTACACACATTTTAGTATTGTGTTGTTGTTTCTTGTTGCTCATCATGTGTATGTATCCTCTTGTCCCCCTCTGTTTACACACATTTTAGTATTGTGTTGTTGTTTCTTGTTGCTCATCATGTGTATGTATCCTCTTGTCCCCTCTGTTTACACAGTTTAGTATTGTGTTGTTGTTTCTTGTTGCTCATCATGTGTATGTATCCTCTTGTCCCCCTCTGTTTACACACATTTTAGTATTGTGTTGTTGTTTCTTGTTACTCATCATGTGTATGTATCCTCTTGTCCCCCTCTGTTTACACACATTTTAGTATTGTGTTGTTGTTTCTTGTTGCTCATCATGTGTATGTATCCTCTTGTCCCCTCCGTTTACACACATTTTAGTATTGTGTTGTTGTTTCTTGTTGCTCATCATGTGTATGTATCCTCTTGTCCCCCTCCGTTTACACACATTTTAGTATTGTGTTGTTCTTTCTTGTTGCTCATCATGTGTATATCCTCTTGTCCCCTCTGTTTACACACAGTTCAGTATTGTGTTGTTGTTTCTTGTTGCTCATCATGTGTATGTATCCTCTTGTCCCCTCTGTTTACACACATTTTAGTATTGTGTTGTTGTTTCATGTTGCTCATGTGTATGTATCCTCTTGTCACCCCCAGGATGAGGACTGCACAGGAGACACCAGCATATCCAAGTCTGAGGATTCTCAGGAGACAAACGTCAGTGACCTGCCATCTGATGATCTAGGCAAACACGAAGCTTGCCTGGCCACATTTCGAAGTCCTGACATGCAGAATGAGCATTGTCTTCACGAGGACCATGACCCCCAATCTGATGCTGAAAACCACCATGTGGACAATAGAATGCATGTGGATTTGTTAGATGCAGATCTTGGCTCCGGATCTCTTAGTGACGCTAGAGACAGCAGCAATACAACATACACTTCATCACACGGCAAATTATCTCCACATGCATCCAGTATATTTGAACAAAACCAGTCTGAAGCAACCTCAGAGCGTCCAAATGATAATGACTCGACTTCAAAGCTGGGTGGTTATGAAGATCCCCACCGTCTGACAGATCCAGGCAGCCACACTGTGTCAAACTGCAAGCAGTCTGAAGGCAGTAGCTTCAGCACATCTCAAGTAACCTGTACACAATTTGAGATAGTGAAGCCCAGAGGGCATGTGGGGGTGCCATCTTCGCAAGTAGATACCCACTGTTCTCGCAGCACAGATGTGTTGGCCAGTGATCAGAGAGCAGTCAAGGCTTCTGAAGATAACTCTAATAATCAAATGGTTGTGAATGTGTCAGGTAACTGCCTTAATGATACCTCAGACCTTGACACAAACTCTCAGTTGCAGGATTTAAATTGTAGTGCTGATAAAGTGGTTTATAGTCAAGAGGACAGCGTCCATCAGAATGCCCTAGTGAACAACAGAATTGACCAACATCCAGTTACAGTCCCTCCACAAAATACTGCCAGCCTTCATCTGTCCAGTAACTCACAGCCAGGTTCACCAAGCCAGTATTCGCAAACTTCACAATCACCAGATTGCTGTGGGATCGATCACGCCCCCCATTGCACCTCACTTACTGGTTCCCAGTGCCTGAGCAATAGCGTACGAGCGCCAGAAACTGATGCTGCAGAAGAATCACATGATTTGTCTGAAGCATCCATTGAAGAAGCTGGTTCTCATAATCAAAATATCTGTCTTTCATATGTAGAAGCATCTGTTGAGGCACATGACAGCGAACAGACACTGTCAGACGAAGATAAATATGAACATTCAGCTGGATGTCATAATGAACAAAGCCTGGAATTGGAATCTGATTCTAGCTATACCCACCCAGGTTTAGATTGCAGCACACATGATAGCTATCATGTGGACAGTGACAGCGAGGTGTCTTCATACAGACAGCATATTTCCAATGATGCTGAGGAAATGGACACTGGAGTTTTAGATGATGATGATGATGATGTTCCAGGTGTGGTGGTGAATTCCAGTGTCTACCAAAGCTATGAAGATGATGTAGGGACACAGTATGTGGCTGGTGCTGCTGCAGTGGGGTTGGTGGAAATGCCTTTGGTTGCTCATTATGATACCACTGACAGCCACATCACTGAGGTGAACCCTTCTGAGGATGTCTGCAATGTTGCTGTCCTTTGCAGCTCACAAACTGTCAGCGATGACACATCTTCTAGTTCCACTGCATGTGTGCTTCTTCAGGACACAGTTACTGATGCAGCTACCTCAACCGCCGAAGAAGCCTGCCACGAGCACATCTTCCTCATCGCCATCGTTATCGTCTCACCAGCTCATAGGGCCTGACGGTGCTCAGGAGAGAATGTTTTCCCACGGAGAGCAGGCATTCATGCAAGCCAGGCAGGCAGCATCTGTTCCCTTTGTCCCTGCTGGCTGCCAGCTTCCCTATGTCCCTGGCATGAACCCTTCCATGTATGCTGGTGCAGCGATGGTTCAAGGTGGGTATTTTATTTTTTTGTCGTTTGCTCACTTTGAACTCAAGTGTAGTCCTCATTCGTGCTACTACTTTTTAGTGCACTGAGCCAACTCCGTGGCCAAAGGCTTGCGAACACGGTTCGTGAGCCGGGTACCAGGCGTTCGAGCTCAGCTGCGACCGATTTGTGCAGCAGACCGTGTCGCGTTATGTTATAACGTGCTGGTATGGGAGCCGGTCGTTCAGAAAGCAATGGCAAACTACTGAACGTAACACTTGCCTAGTACATCAACAGCAGCTGAAAAATGCTGGTGTTGACTGCAACGTCCTGTAAGGGATACGCAAAAAAAAAAAAAAAAAGCTTACTCTGTTACCAGGTCCCTCGCCATCAGGCGAACCCACTCCGACTTCTGAGTTACTTGTAATTTACGTCCCCAAGTCACGTACAAGAAGTCAACACTTTAGCCTAACTGACCGGTGTAGGGGTTGAACCCACTACCTCAGCATCAGCACACCGGAAGTTTAAGAGCAAGTGCTCTTATTAATTCAGCCATGCTGACTTCCAAAGGTTGGTATTATATCTTACATATTTTCCTCTGGGCATGGGGGTGGAGATTGTTGACAATAAAATGCTCAAAATCTGTGTTGGGAACAGCAGGTCATTAGTCGTTAGTTGCGGTTCCAACTTCACGGCAAAGGGTCGCCCCATAATGCTCCATTCCTGTGCCAGTGAATATCACAAAATGCTCCTTACTGTCCCATGTGAAAAGTGGAACAGACAGCAGTCCCAACAAACCAACAGCACACACAGGCATACATGCATAAGGATGCTGCCAGAATGCCAACACAAAAGTGGCACTAAAATTACAGTTCATTATCGATGAAAGTGGCAAGTCACTAGAAAACCAGCAGTTACACACACACTACTGCATAAGGTAAAAACAGCTAGTTCAGCAACCAGCTGTCTGCTATTTTAATTACCATACCAACCTAGGCCTAACCCCAGCCAGTCAATATGTGCTGAGCTGAATTAACTTGGTTACATCCTAACATACCTCTACACACATCTGCACTTCCAATGCTGGCCTTGCACTGCTCACTGGTTTCTGGGCTTGGAGATGGGAAAGAAGACTCTACAACGCGCCCCTCCTCTCCACCAAGTGGAGGAGGTAATTGTGTCCAGTGCCAAGAGAAAAGTTCCTACACAACCCGTACTCTGATGGATACAAGTCCTTGTCCAGGTTCAGACAACCTATCAGACAGCCAATGCCACAGACTAAAATCAACGATCACAGCAATGAAGAGGATTCGCCGCAAACCAACCAATGAATCTAGCATGTCTTATGTGTGTATGATGATATCCATTGCCTATGCAGTCACATTGAAAGGCTGTTCAGTTGCAATAAGTAATATTCCTATAATCTTACTTGGGTGTAAGACAAAGAACGCATGAGTCTGCTCGTCGCTCTCCCACTCAAGTTACAACTGGCTGTATCTTATTTTACCTCTTTCTACCCTCAGCTGCTATTATTTTAATCAAGCTGTTATTATATTTATATTGTTATTGTTTAACTCATCTGTACCATACAGTTATTAATTTAACCAACTGTATCCCAGTTGTTACTTTAAACAGTTCTAGCTGACTTTTTTTACTGTAAGAAAACTATGAACATAGTAACTGAGATATATTTTGTGCTAAATTTATTGTACTTAAAGTAACAGCTGTCTATAATAGATGTTAATCTAGTTCTTCTGTGCTGGTACTTAGGGACCTACAGCTTCACACACCTGTAGCAGTTGCTGGTATCTAAGGACCTTCAAATTCACACACTAGCATTGTGCTGGTATCTAAGGATCTACAAATTCACACACCTGTAGTATTGTGCTCGTATTTAAGGACCTACTAATTCACACACCTGTAGCATTGTGCTCGTATCTAAGGACCTACAAATTCACACACCTGTAGCATTGAGCTCGTATCTAAGGACCTACAAATTCACACACCTGTGGCATTGAGCTTGTATCTAAGGACCTACAAATTCACACACCTGTAGCATTGTGCTGGTATCTAAGGACCTTTAAATTCACACACCTGTAGCATTGACCTGAACACCTACAAATTCACACAGTAGTAGCATTGTGCTTGTACCCAAAGACCTACAAGTTCACACGCTGTAGCATTGTGCTGGTGGTATCTGCAGGTTCACACAGCTGTAGCATTGAGCTGGTACCTGACCACCTACAAATTCACACAGTCGTAGCATTGTGCTTGCACCCAAAAAAGTTAGTTGCATATCCTTTACAGGACGTTGCAGTCAACACCAGCATTTTTTGCTGTTGTGATCTCTTGACAAGTTTAAGTTCAGTTGTTAGCCCTTGCTTTCTGAACGACCGGCACCCATACCATTTCGTAAAAAAAAACAATGCAACGTGCTTGTATCCAAAGATCTACAAATTCACACACTGTAGCATTGTGCTGGTGTCTAAAGACCTACAAATTCACACTGTAGCATTGTCCTGGTACCTACAGTGGGGTGTGTGTGCTGCGCACACAAAGAGAGAGAGAGAGAGAGAGAGAGAGACTAGCTATTTTGTTTCATTTTGCCACATACATCTTTCTCATACTCCTCTGCTGCTTGCTTTGTATTTTGCCATGTAATGCTAATTTCTATATTCTGTCATTTCTGTTGATATTATCCACAAATTTCTTTCATCTTTTTCGTAATATATCTTGTGTACAAGCCTTATTCTGGTGCAAGGAAATGCATCCGAAAAACTAAATGTCATGGCAGGGCACGCGGGCAGACCAGGTCCTAAGCCTTGGTTGGCAACAGGTCTAGATCAAAGCTCTGACAGGCAAACATAACTTTGCTTTGCTGATCCGGCAGCTTCTGCGGCTTGTCTTGTTCCATATGTATTGCTGATGCCTTTCTTCTGGAGTGAACTAAGTAGGCCATCAGAGATCATGCTGCATGGGCAACACATGGTCACCACAATTCAGCCCAGGTTTTCTGCTATGAACAGGTTACTATGCCTTCTTTTGGAAGCACAATGTAACAAAGGTGTCACTGAGTGATCTTAAAACACCTTCAGTTCTCTAAACCTCAGCGTTATTTTTTTTTTGCTCTATCCTTGATATTCTCAGCATCCTTCTCAAAAACCACATCTCCACCACCTCAAGTTTATGCTCTGCCTTTGATATTCCCAGCATCCTTCTCAAAAAGCACATCTCCATCACCTCCATCGCTCACATCCATATAGAAGAACAAGCTACAGAACTTTTCTGTGAGTGGATGTTTGCACTGGTCATGATATTTCTATACTGCTGCCATTTCCAGGTTTGGGCGGGCCGACCATGATGACCAGCTCCTCGGTGCACATTGCTCAACACCCGGGTGGGGCTACCATCATGCAGCACCAGAGCATGAGCACCGGACTCTCTGGAGCCATGTCACAGGCCACAGTCATGCAGCAGCAGGCCATGGCCAACGGGCTCCAGGCCACGTCCCTCTTGCAGCGTACACTGACCAATGGAGGGCAGACCATGGTGGTTCAACAGCGGACAATGACTACCGGGCTGGATGGCATGACTCAGCAGACGATGATGCAACAGCAGATGGCTACACCCGGCATGCCTTCGGCAGCTATGTTCCATGCTAACGCCATGAGGCAGCGTACCCTGGCTTCACAACAAGCCAGCATGATGCAGCAGAGGTCTATCAGGTAGGTTCCGTGTTGCTGTTTTAGCATGTCAGCTAGACACTATATTGGCTATGTTCGCGAAGTTTACAAACAGCAGCGCGAATATCATGAGTATGGCTGGTTGAGGGTTTGATGTCTGGTCTCATCACCTGCTAAGTGAAGGAAAGGTGGGCCACCAATTCTTGTGTGCATTCAGGTCTGTGAAAAATGATGGCACTGTCACATCACAGACCCATAGCTGGAAACTAGTTTAGGCAAATTCTTCTTCTGCTGCGTTCATCCCGTGTGGTTTTTCAGATGTAATTGCGTTGGGACATTCGACTCTTATTGTTGTGGTGTCGTCCACATCCCAGCTGGTCAAGTTAGAACGGTCAAAGACTGGGTTGGTACTGGGCTCACCCAAGGAATTGTCTCGTCCAATGCATGGCTGCTTCATTTCCTTACTTCCATATATTGGGCATTTCGTTCGCTACTGGCCGCTCCCCACGCAAACCATGAACGGTCAGTCTGCAGACGACATCCACTTACCAAGTTTAAGTTCGGAGTTCCACGTAATGGATTAGTTAGCCAAGTGTTCCATTTTGTGTTAATGAGACGTACGTTTTTCTACCTTTGATTGCGCCGACTCAATGAGCATTTGATACAGGCTTACATTGTAACCATTGCGTGCGACTGGGATGTTTTTCCTCAGCTTTGGTAATGCTCACGAGGTAGGCTGCAGATGTTGCTGGCTCAGCATCTTGCATCCATGCAGGTCCTCACATCCGAAAGATATTGACTTACAGGCGTTCAGCCATATCCCTCAGCTGAGGGCCGTACAAAAAGTGTCTGGACCAAGCATGTAGTAGGCTCAGCATCTCACCTTCATTCAGCAACGGTTGAGTTATGGCCAAGCCCTCACATCCGAGGGATATTGACTTGGAGGCATTCAGCCATATCCCTCAGCTGAGAGTCGCAGTACAAGTGTCTGGACTAAGAATGTAGTGGCACCTTGCAAATGATTTGGACTTTAAATGCAATGGATATGCTGTAGTTGTATATGATATTCTACTTTCATAAGCCTTTTCCAGGCAATCATTGTTAGTTAACTGGCCGTCCAGGAAACATTCATCTCAGGAGCCACATCTCTGTTGCTTCCAAGCTCTATCTAATTTGTTCATCCACATTCCATGATTGACTGCCATAAAGCAAACCAAGTTCTATATAACACTTCAGCGCTCTCTTTCTGACATTCAGTGACACTGGCTTATTGCATAAGATACTTTTCATTTTCTGAAATACCGATTGAGATGGTGAACCATCATCTTTCGCATTTAGCAGCATGGTACATGATGTAACAAGATTACTTTTGTGATTATTTCTTGGTAAAGGATCCGTTTAATTGTATATATGCTCCAGTTGCTTCCCATAGAACACACAAGGAGAAAATCAGCACACTGTGTGAACTGTATAGCAGTGTTGAGGATCCAAATGTGTGCAGAATCACATTTTCTACAGCAATATCTTTTGTGGCATTTCTTCTTCTCATTTGCAATTTACAAGACTAGTTTACCCAGGTCTTTTCAATTTCAGACTGCAGGGTGATTTTTCAGTTTTAAACTGTAGGTGATTTTTCAATTTCTTCTTCTTCTGCGTTCTTCCGGAGTTTTTTTTCTTCTTTTTTTTCGGATGTGATTGCGTTGTGCCTGTTTACAGCAGAGCTGCATTCTTGCGCCGTTAGGCAGACACATCCGACTTCTGCGGGCATTTGTTGACCGGGTTAACCTTCCCGGGGGTTTCTTAGGACGTTTGACTCTCACTGTTGTGGTGTTGTCTCCCATCCTAGCTGGCCCATATAGAACAGCCAAAGACGTCCTGGTCAGCCCTCAAGGGAAGGCAGGGGCAGACCATGGGCATTCCCCGCCATCCAAGGAGGCTTCCATACTTGCAGAGCCACCACACAGCGCTCTGGTACTGGGCTCACCCAAGGAATCGTCACGTCCTGCACATGGCTGCTTAGCCTCACTTCTGTATATTGGGCCTTCCGTTCACCATAGGCTGTTCTTCCGGAAACCAGAAGAATGCAGTGTGCAGATGACATCCACACAGTGAGCTTTCGATTCGAACTTTCCGCGTAATGGATTTGCTATCCGAGCAATATTCCATTTCGTGCCACTATGACACTTTTTCCACCTTTTATGGAGCCCACACAGTGAGCTTTTGATTCGTACTTTCCACGTAATGGATTTGCTATCCAAGCAATATTCCATTTCGTGCCTCTGGGAGGCTTTTGTAACCGACATACCTGTGGTATGAAGGTGGCAGTCTTAATACTTCTTCATACACCTTTAAATGTCAACCTGTATGTAGTTAAAGTAAGCTGCGGTCAACTTGAGCTTGTTGATATCTCCATAGAGCTTGTCCTCAAGCAGGTGTGGGCCAAAATATTTTTCTCTGTTCTGCATATATTGGGCAATCCTGCAGCAAATGTTTTGCTGTCATTTTTCCAGTTCGACAATTACATTCATCAGTATTTCCTATCTTTAGTTTATTGAACAAGTGGTATTTCAGCCTGTTATGTCCTGTGCGGAGTCTGAAGATTGCTACTTGTTCTCTCCGGTCGAGTTTGTAATATGCATCATCCTTCTGGTAGCCTGGATGCTCTGATTCCCATTTGGTTCTATAGGTGCTTTTTATCAACCTCTTTGCCTCATTATAGGTAATGTCTATGTCAGGCTGTGGTAGTCGTCCGCCCTCTTTTGCCAGTCTGTCAGCCTCTTCATTTCCAGGTATACTGCAATGTGATGGGATCCACTGTATTACAACTTTTTTGGATTTCTGGCATAGACCATGGTGTGCTGCTCTTAGGTCAGCTAGTTCTGTGCTGTTATT
The DNA here is from genome assembly GCA_014155875.1 of Cepaea nemoralis. Classification (NCBI taxonomy): domain Eukaryota; kingdom Metazoa; phylum Mollusca; class Gastropoda; order Stylommatophora; family Helicidae; genus Cepaea; species Cepaea nemoralis. The sequence goes on along the minus strand of JACEFZ010016557.1, from coordinate 185,032 downwards.
GCTCTTCAGTATTGAGACAGCTGACTTTGCATCTGTGAAGATAGCTATTTGCTTCTCTTTATTTTCCTCCATCAAGAGCATTTCTGCTGCAGTTTTCAAAGCCTCTACCTCCGCTTTGAAGTTACTTGAAAACTTTCCAGTTGCCACTGAATGTGTTTTTTTCACTCCATTTTTTAAATTTAGGAGAATTCCTCCTTCTCCATTCTCTATTGAATTTTTGGCTGATCCATCTGTATATGCATGGGTCCAATTGCTGCTTGGGTAATGTTCTTTTATGTAGTTTAGGGTTATTTCTCTTCTTTCGGTTTCATGCTGAGTGTTCTTTTTCTCAATACCAGAAATGTTTTCTATCATCTCAGGCAGTTGCTGCTGTCTCCAAGCTGGGAACTTGTGTGCATTGTAAATGGGTTTGACTGTTGATATGTTAAGTATGGGATCTGCCCTAATCTTTCGTTTTGCAGTTTCTACAAAGTTGCTACGCTTCAGTCTTCCCTTTCCAAAACCACTAAACCTTTTATACATTGGGTGGTCTGTCAATCTTCTAAATTTTTCTGCTTGTTGCTGGGCTCTGCTATCTCTTCTATCCTGCATTGGTTGTAAACAAGTGATCTTTTCTAGTTCATTAATAGGCGTTGTCTTCAGGCTTCCAGTTATGATTCGCATTCCTTGATTTTGGACTCTACTTATTTTGTTAAAGTTTGACTTAGCTGCTGTTGCCCAAGCTGCAATGCCATATTCCAGTACTGGCCTCACCCGTCCAGTATATAACTTCTTGAGAACTTTCTCATCTGCTCCCCACGTTGTACCAGCAAGCTTTTTCATGATTGCCATTCTTTGCCTTGCTCTTGTTAGATTTTTCTCAACCTGTGTTTTCCATGTCAGGCGACGATCAAAGGTGACTCCTAGATAGTTTGGATTTTCTTCATGGCGCAATATTTTTCCATTCAATACCAGCTTAGGTTGCTGAGTTTTTATTTGAGAGGGAGAACACTGTGCATGTTGTTTTCTCCTCACTTATCTTCACTAACCATGATTTTGACCAGTCCTCTAGCGCTAATAGGGCTTGCTGTATTCTGCTGTTAGCTGTACTAATATTCTTCAGATGTCCATATGGCTAGGTCATCTGCAAAGGATGATGTGTGTACTCTGGCTGGAAAATTTTCAGTGATGTCGTTTATATATGCTAGGAATAATGTTGGTGAAAGAACTCCTCCTTGGGGGACACCTTGCTCCAATAGCATCATTTTGCTGGTTTGTCCTTGTACTTTTGTCCTGGCAGTTCTGTTCTCAAGGTAGTGGCTGATCCATTTGTACATTTTCCCACAAACATGCATTTTTTGCAGTTTTACTTTTCAATTTCAAAATGCAGGTGTTAAGGTGATTTTTCAATTTCAGACTGCAGGGTGATTTTTCAATTTCAAAATGCAAGGTGATCTTTCAATTTCAAACTGCAGGGTGATTTTTTTTTTTTCAATTTCAGACTGCATGGTGATTTTTCAGTATCAAACTGCAGGTGATTATTCAGTTTCAAACATAATGGTGATTTTTGAATATCAAACTGCAGGTGATTATTCAGTTTCAAACATATGCAGGGTGATTTTTCAATTTCTAACTGCTAGGTCATTTTTGATGCTCATAAGGATTCTTCTTTATCTGAAAAGTTTAGATGTCTGATGCACTGCCACAGGATAAGGAAAAGAATATACAATCCTTCTCATCATTCAAACATGAATCTTAACGGTTCTGCTCACATTGGTGATAACCATTGTATGTGTAGGCTTCTCCGTTCCAGCCCACCATGATGTAACAATAGTTGTTTTCTTCACAGGTTAGTCCAAACTGGCATGGTGGGTAACCCAATGATGCACGCACAGGCTATGGGAGGTCAAGCTCTCATGCGCGGAGGCAGCATGCCTACAACGCTGATCCAACATGGCATGTTGAGAGGAGTCAGCCAGGGAACTATGATGCAGCAGCTGGTACGGCAGAGGTATCTAGGTGGCCCTGTCATGCCAGGGAGAGGGGTCCAGCTGATGGCAGGCCGTCCAATCAGGTCAGTTTGATGATGTTTTGTTGCAGTTTAACAAAGCATTCGTTGAGTCAAGTAAGTTATGATGTTTCACCATAATTTGTTTATTTGTATTGCAACTTAGTCAAGTATTTGTTAAGCCATGTTTCAGTGTAAAAAAAGAAGAAAAAAAATCACAGCTATCCACCAACCAGAGGTAAGATTTTCCATAATTCTGATTTGGGTGGGTAGAAGTGACTTATGCTAGCTCAAGTTCCTTCCTGATGTTGTGACGGTGTAACTTATACTTGTGGTACTTTCATACAGGATAAAGATGACCTACCCTAGAGAAAGCATGCCAATGGACACATGAGGCCGCACCTGCAGACCCAGCTGAGAGGGCAACACACTCAGCTGAGAGAGACCGTTACAGAAGCTTCTGATGCATGCCTCAGTGGGTGATGAGTTTCTGGATGTATGCAGAGATTTCTTGTAGGACTAGACCAGCAGCTACCTATGGCGGGACACAGGCTAGATTATGTATGCGAAGGATCGGCTCACTTGTGGATTTGATATGTCACACCAGTGGTTTCCTAACATGTGCTTTAGACGACACTTTCAGGATTGTAATTGTGGTCACCAGACACCAGATTTTGTAACAATAATAAAAGTGTGCTGGTTTTTATTCTTATAATTACCATATTGTATCATCATCATCGTCAGATTAATCAGTCTGAAGTTGTCTGATCCTGTCACTGCACTGGTCCCTATTCTTTGACGGTTCTCTTGGTGCTGCATATATTGAAATTGTGATGTTCTTGCATGCCTGTGTGCTATATTTATTTTATTTGTCATGGATTGTTACCTGTCGGTATTTTCTGTTGTAGACATATTGTCACCAAGCCATACATCCTGTTTATTGTAAACACATTCACGGTTTTGATTGGCACTCGTAAAAGTAAAAATAGTGGCGATTAGAAGTGTGTAGACTTGGCCGTGTGTTGAAGTAGACTTTGTTTCTGTGATGAACCGTCATGATTTGGAGGTGAAATGTTTGAATCCTGGTATGGTACAGATGGCTTTAAGTTTGCATGTCATCTAGCATATCCTCTAACCCAGTGGTTCTCAACCTTTTTGGCCCGTACTCCCCTTCACCATATTTTCAGAATGTCATTTCCCCCCCCCCCCCCCCCCCCCCCCCCCCCCTTTCATATTTCTGACCTAAAAATTTGGCCCTTCACTATATTTTCAGAACGTCATTCCCCCCTTTCGTATATCCTACCTAAAAATCCCGCCCCCGCCACTACACAGTATACGTAATAATGGAAGCTAAATTTAATAGCGCATACTAAAACAAGTCTAGACGTTCACATAAAACAAGATTTTTGGGTCTGCTTACTTTATAAATTAAATTTTAGAAGGGTGAGACATACAGAACCGTACAGTATGAAGGGAAAAACAATATCAAGTAATCGGATTTGTATTAACGCGATCTTGAAATAATCTTAATTCCCCCTCTAGAAACCCTAAAATTCCCCCCTGGGGGTGAATTCCCCACCGGTTGAGAACCACTGCTCTAACCTCTACTTCTATTCCTTCTGTGAGCGCCAACCAGTACTTGTGAATTTATGTGCTGTCTTGGTGGCCTCAGTGGTTTTTCAGCAGATACCCTGTTTCTTAGTATACTTTTCTGTAGTTTGTCTATTTTCACCTTTTTTCATTTGATATATGTTTGTTTTTCTCACTGTTTCATTCTATATTGACATAACCTCAAAAATGGTCTAAGATCTCTTCATCCTCTTTGATATTTAGAGTCCAGGTTTCAGAGCCATATAGTGCTACAGTCCATAAATGAGTAATGCTTCTCCATAGCTTAAAGGTGATTACTTGATCTAGATATGCTTGTTTCTATTTAATGGTATAATAAAATCAGGAGTGCAGTTCCTGTGTATTTTTTATCTCTTTTCTTTCTAGTTCTCTGTTCCATCCCAGGCTAACATAATATCTGAAAATCCTCTAATATCTTTTCATCCTTTTGTGTTTAAGCGTCCAAATTTCATAGTTGATATGACAAGATATTAGCGATGCTCATCCATAGCTTAAATTACATACTGTTTGTTTCTATTACATCATGTCGTAGAGCAAAGTCATGAGAGTGGGTTTTTGGCATGTGGGTTTGTGACATCTTTTCCAGTCTGGATTATTTTGAAACTTCCAGCCATGCCTCCCATTTGAGGATATTGTTTGGGAACCATTCGGTTTCGTTACTGGCTGCATTTGTGATATTGCTGGCAATGCTTTTATGATGTTTCAGAACATGAATTTGAAGTTTTTGTGTGTATTTATTGCCTGCAGTGATATGTTATTGGTAGTACTGGACACATGTTAGGTAGTCGTTGTGCACTGATGGATTTATTGTGAGAGAGACTGGAGCACACTTGGACATGTCCAGAGTCCAATGATGGTGATACACACTGAACTGAACATAAATATATATTGTCTTCTTCTTCCTTCATCCAATTTTGTAAGGCTCCATCCATTTTTAGTTCTTTCTGTTCTTGTTGGTCTATACCAGTCCTCAACATCTCATTTTTATCATCATGAACTTCTGTCTACTCCTGACCCTTTAAAACTCTTAGCTGTGCAGTATTTCTTTCTTTATCGCCTTATCCCTGGCACTCAGTCCTCTTAAATCTAGCTCCACTCTGTTGTTTGTGGATGTCCTCTTAGTCATGCATCTGTCTGTCAGTCTGGATCCATCCGTTCAACAAAATCAACCATTTCAATGTGTGCAGGTATATTGATGTGATATTGTACCATCTGGGGGAGGGGGGGTGTGTGTGTGTGTGCTTGCACGCGTGCGTCCGTGCAGCATCAGAGCAGTTAGGAAACGGACATTTTCACATCACGTATATATTTATAATATGAATGCCATTTGTTTTTCATCCATACTTGAAACGTAGATATTGTTCATTCAATTACAGTGTGTGGCTGTGTTATCTGTTACTCAATGCGGGTGTGTTGTGTGGTTGTTTGATCTATTACATGGTTTGGGTTTGTAGTGTATTACATTGTGTGACAGATCTTTATTATTACGTTGATTGGCTATTTTATCTATTTCATTGTGTGGTTTGCACTGTGTGATTGTTTTGTCTATACATGGTGGTTGTTTTGTGTATTAGCGGCTGTGTTCTGTAATGTTCAGCTGTTTTATCTGTTGTGTTGATGTGTTCTATAAAGTTCAGGTGTTTTATTGGTTGCATCCTGATGGTCTATTCTGTATTATATTGTGTGGCTGCATTATGTGTTACATTGTGTATCTATAATTCGGCATTACATTGTGCGACTATATTCTATATTACTTTGTATGGATGTGTTTTCTAATGCTCAGCTATAGAGTCTGCCACATTGTATGGCTGATTTATCTGTTAGTGTGTGACTGTATTCTATATTACATTGTGTGGCTGTATTACAGTGTATGGACTGTATTCTATATTACATTGTGTGGCTGTATTCTATATTACATTGTGTGGCTGTATTACAGTGTATGGACTGTATTCTATATTACATCGTGTGGCTGTCTTCTATATTACATTGTGTGGTTGTATTATATATTACATTGTGTGGCTGTATTACAGTGTATGGACTGTATTCTATATTACATCGTGTGGCTGTCTTCTATATTACATTGTGTGGCTGTCTTCTATATTACATTGTGTGGCTGTATTACAGTGTATGGACTGTATTCTATATTACATTGTGTGGCTGTCTTCTATATTACATTGTGTGGCTGTATTATATATTACATTGTGTGGCTGTATTCTATATTACTTTGTGTGGCTGTATTCTATATTACATTGTGTGGCTGTATACAGTGTATGGACTGTATTCTATATTACATTGTGTGGCTGTATATACATTGTGTGCTGTATTCTATATTACTTGTGTGGCCTGTATTCTATATTACTTTGTGTGGCTGTATTCTATATTACATTGTGTGGCTGTATACAGTGTCATGGACTGTATTCTATGATTACATTCGTGTGGCTGTATTCTATATTACATTGTGTGGCTGTATTACATTGTGTGGCTGTATTACATTGTGTGGCTGTATTCTATATTACATTGTGTGGCTGTATTCTATATTACATTGTGTGGCTGTATTACATTGTGTGGCTGTTTGCTATATTACATTGTGTGGCTGTATTACATTGTGTGGCTGTATTCTATATTACATTGTGTGGCTGTATTCTATATTACATTGTGTGGCTGTATTACATTGTGTGGCTGTATTCTATATTACATTGTGTGGCTGTATTCTATATATTTGTTGGCTATATATTACATTGTGGCTGTATACTTGTGGCTGTATTATATATTACATTGTATGGCTGTATTCTATATTACATTGTGTGGTTGTATTCTGTATTTCATTGTGTGGTAGTATTCTGTATTACATTGTGTGGCTGTTTTATATATTACATTGTGTGGCTGTATTATGTATTACATTATGTGGCTGCTTTATTTATCTGTTACATTATGTGGCTGTATTCTGTATTACATTGTGTGGATGAAGTTTATTACAATGTGGCAGCTTCTTTATATATTACAGTGTATGGCTGAAGTCTGTATTACATTGTGTGGCTGCTTTATGTATTGTTTGGCTGTATTCTATATTACAATGCATGGCCTCTATCTGTTACATTGTGTGGCTGAAGTCTACATTATATTGTGTGGCTGTATTCTATATTGCGTGTCTATCTATTGCAATGAATGATTATATTATGTATTATTTATTGAGTGACTATTATCTACCACATTGCCTGCCTGTTTTATCTATTGTGTACTTCTGTTGTATGGGTAAGTGTTGTATATTACATATCACCCTGTCTCATCTCTTTAGCTTTGCCCTTTCTGTAGACATAATTGGTATTGTTAGACATGTTATTGTGAGCCCCATTTGTTCACATTAACACGTTAGTCCCCAGTATGTGATCAGTGTCTAGACTTTATATTGTAGACCCCCATTTCAGAACAACTATTTGTTAGTGTGGAAGTGTAGACATTTAGCAACTGTGCTTGTCCCAGGTGTGGAAGTGTAGACATTTAGCAACTGTGTGCTTGTCCCAGGTGTGGAAGTGTAAACATTTAGCAACTGTGCTTGTCCCAGGTGTGGAAGTGTAGACATTTAGCAACTGTGTGCTTGTCCCAGGTGTGGAAGTGTAGACATTTAGCAACTGTGTGCTTGTCCCAGGTGTGGGAGTGTAAACATTTAGCAACTGTGCTTGTCCCAGGTGTGGAAGTGTAGACATTTAGCAACTGTGTGCTTGTCCCAGGTGTGGAAGTTTAGACATTTAGCAACTGTGTACTTGTCCCAGTTGTGGAAGTGTAGACATTTAGCAACTGTGCTTGTCCCAGGTGTGGAAGTGTAGACATTTAGCAACTGTGTGCTTGTCCCAGGTGTGGGAGTGTAGACATTTAGCAACTGTGTGCTTGTCCCAGGTGTGGAAGTGTAGACATTTAGCAACTGTGTGCTTGTCCCAGATGAGGAAGTGTAAACATTTAGCAACTGTACTTGTCCCAGGTGTAAAGTGTAGACATTTAGCAACTGTGTGCTTGTCCCAGGTGTGGAAGTGTAGACATTTAGCAACTGTGTGCTTGTCCCAGGTGTGGAAGTGTAGACATTTAGCAACTGTGTGCTTGTCCCAGATGTGGAAGTGTAAACATTTAGCAACTGTGTGCTTGTCCCAGGTGTGGAAGTGTAGACATTTAGCAACTGTGTGCTTGTCCCAGATGTGGAAGTGTAGACATTTAGCAACTGTGCTTGTCCCAGATGTGGAAGTGTAGACATTTAGCAACTGTGCTTGTCCCAGGTGTGGGAGTGTAGACATTTAGCAACTGTGCTTGTCCCAGATGTGGAAGTGTAAACATTTAGCAACTGTACTTGTCCCAGGTGTGAGAACGTAGACATTTAGCAACTGTATTTATCCCAAGTGTGGGAGTGTAGACATTTAGCAACTGTGTGCTTGTCCCAAGTGTGGGAGTGTAGACATTTAGCAACTGTGTTTGTCCCAGGTGTTGGAGTGTAGACATTTAGCAACTGTACTTGTCCGAAGTGTTGGAGTGTAGACATTTAGCAACTGCGTGCTCATCCCAAATGTGAGCATATAAATATTTAGGAGCAATAATTACAGATTACAGCAAATGTGAATCTAGTATACATGTCAGTGGTATTTCTTGGAATGAAAGAACATTTTGATAATATAGAAATTTTTGCCGGTCGCTAAATTTGGCAGTATGATAACGTGAATGATGGGCAATGTTGCATGGATATATATAAGGGTAACATTTCAACACTTTTTAAATTGGGTAGTGTGACTGGCCAATTAGATTACAGTTCACAGTGAATGTGTAGATCCCATGGTCATCACTTTGTGACAGACTTAACTGGCCATTAGGGAGACATCCACACCATTATAAGAGGGTCTTAACCAGCTGGCAATCACAGAAACATACATCTTATTGTCCTCCTCCACTGGGTCACCTCATGTGTCATAACTAGTATCATCATCAATTGGTAACCTAAGCTGTGGGTGGTCTCTGTGGCAGAGTTGTCAGGCTGTCTGCCTCGTGCTCTGAAGGTTGTGGCTTCATTTTCAGACTGCATCCTTCAGACCATTAGTGAAGTGTTCCCAGTGATCTCTGGGGGGTTATCGCTGCAGCTACAGAGTTCATGCTTTGTGCGATGCTCTCAGCAGGCAGCTTCCATTCTGTGGAGAAACAAAACCAGGTGGGGAAGCACTCGGTGCAATGAAGTTAATCCTTCCGCTTTTAAGAACCTTTGCGTTCGCTTGGACTCAAACTATGTCTGCAGTTTTTCTTAATGGGTGACTTGCACTGTCTTCTGTAGATCTTGCAGACTTCCGTAGAATTTAACATCCAGGGTCATTCCATCCAGCAATAGATCTGAGCTGTACTTGGTGCAATGTTGTAGTGTATATTCTGCAGTAGTTGGTACATGCCCACATGTACACATTGCTTTAGATTCTATCTTTAGCTGTATGTACTCGTGGCCATTGAGTCTGTTGGCACACATTGCTGTAAATCCTATCATTAGCTTTATGTACTCATGGCCATTAGTATGTTGGCACACATTGCTGTAAATCCTATCATTAGCTTTATGTACTCATGGCCATTAGTATGTTGGCACACATTGCTGTAAATCCTATCATTAGCTTTATGTACTCATGGCCATTAGTATGTTGGCACACATTGCTGTAAATCCTATCATTAGCTTTGTGTACTCATGGCCATTGAGTCTGTTGGCGGAACTTAATTATATAGTATGAAGTTGAAATGCACGGAGACATTTATTGGAAATTTTGTGAAATTAGAAATTTATTTGAAAATTTTAAAAAGGAAATGTCTATGACCTTCTATTATGTTAATTGCTTAGAATACGGTTAGTGAAGAAGATTATCCTCATTGCACACTGAACTATTAGTCCATAAGTGCTCAGATCCCCTCCTCAGTATCTCCCTCAGTGTGCAGCGACTGGCAACACCAGTTCTGCAACTTGAGTATGCATGTGGGCAGTATTTTATTTGTGTCACTCAATAAGTCTGGCCACATTTGGTTTGGCTGTGTTTATCGCATTATAGAAACAGCGTCATTTACTGTTATTACAATCTGCAATGACTACTTAGGTGTCCCATGGCAATCATTAAATTATAGTATTACAGTGTTGGTTTGGCACTTTGTTTTCAGGGAAATATTGAACTTATTTATTGTGGTATTGACAGTTTCGCCCATTGACTTGAAACATTTGCTGTGGTAGAATTATCTTACTTTAACAAAGTTGTTCTGAATCAGTTTCCTGCAATGGATCTGTGGTGTAATAGCGCTGTCATATTTCATATGTCTGAATGCACAGAGGAATAGAAAAGGTGGCCAATCTTTCCCCGACTTTCCAGGTGACAAGCTCAGTGTACAACCCTTGCCTGACTGCGCTCATGACATTAGTTATCTGTGCAGTCCCCTGTCAACTTCTCTAATGCACTTGCTACAGTAGCTTAGGTGGGTCTCTTATTTTATTGCTACTTTTTCTAATTTAAAATGTATATTTATGTGTGATACACCATTTTACAGATAAACAATTATGCTGTTTAAATAACTATTATTGTAGTAAGCAATTTACGTACACTTTGGTAACAGTATTTTTTACATACATTCCAGCTGTGTTAATAATTTTAATTATCAGGACTCCACCAAAAAATGAAGAGGTCATTTCCTGTGATATTTCAATAAGGTCAATTGGATTAACTAAGTTACAACGTTATTGTTGCTTTGTTTTTAAGTACATGAAACTTGTTGGTTTTAGTGGCATTTTATCGAAGCTATCAATGGCACCTGATAGTGTTAATTGTACTTCCTTCAATAAAGATATGTTTAATGTGTGCCTCAGAATTTGCTATCACTTCTCCTGGTGAGGACGCGTCGTCACAATACGAGTATTAACATGAAAACTAAATCCAAACTTGCAATACATTTAGAACAATCTGATTTAATCATTGCATATGTGAGATTATATTTGTAATTTTATAGTATCATCATTAACTAAATTTCTTTTCTAAAATTTTAATGTCAAAAATAATCTCTTTAGATAATCGTTAATTGATATTTACATAACAGCAATTCATATTCTCAAATTGCTTGTAACTTTCAAGTAGTCATAATGTAATAGTTGTCTGAAGTGCATCAGTGTAGCTTTCAGCAGGCAGAACATCCTTCTATATGCATAGTTAGAAAGTTAAAATATATCAGAACTCTTTGCCTTGTTTAAAGCAATAAATATAAAATATCAGAACCTCTTTGCCTTGTTTAAAGCAGTTAAAGTTAAAATATCAGAACGTCTTTGCCTTATTTATAGCAGTTAAAGTTAAAATATCAGAACCTCTTTGCCTTGTTTATAGCAGTTACAGTTAAAATATCAGAACCTCTTTGCCTGATTTAAAGCAATAGATTTAAATTATCAGAACTTCCTTGCCTCATTTATAGCACTAAAAGAAAAGATAAAATATTAGAATCTCTTTGCCTTGTATAAATCTATAGTTTCAATATCACAGTCTTTTCACTGTATTGATAAACATAAAGTTAAACATTTCAGATTCTCTTGGCTTTATTGATAAACCTTAAATTACGAGATCAAATCCCATTTCACAGTATTGATGCATTTAAAACATCGCAGCCTCTTTTATTGCAGAGCCTCTTCATGGTATCGACAGGCATACAGTAAAATGTAAATTACAATATCAAGTCCTTAACGTCTTGAAACTTTTAATTTATCAATCCATTTCACTGTATTGATAAAGTTAAAATATCTGAACCTCTTTACAGTATTGATTTAAAATATCTGAACCTGTTTACAGTACTGATAGACATGTTAGCATATCCACATCTGTTCATTGTATTGATCAAGTTAAAATATCTTACATGTTTACAGTACTGATAGACATTTTAGCATATCCACATCTGTTCATTGTATTGATTAGGTTAAAATATCTTACCTGTTTACAGTACTGATAGACATGTTAGCATATCCACATATATTGATTGTATTGATCAAGTTACAATATCTTACCTGTTTACAGTACTGATAGACATGTTAGCATATCCACATATATTCATTGTATTGATCAAGTTACAATATCTGAACCTCTGTACAGTGCTAGCAGTAGGTCAGTACAGGACCCTTGTACATGCCTGAAGACACATTAGGCACATATTTTTATAGATGACTTGGTAGGTGACGTGGTCAGTATCAACACCGGCTGCCTTTACACTCAGAAAAATTTTAAGTACCAGTTCTAGGCTGGGTCGACCTGGAAGTCCAGGTCTGGCTAGTGTTAGTAGACTTAATGTTAAATAAAATATCTGCTCATGACTGTATTGATATATATATATATTATATAAAGTTAAAGTATCTTTGCAGTTTTAATAACATTAAACCTACGTCAAATATCTCGCAGTAGCGATAGACATATAATTAAAATGTCAAAGCCAGGTAACATTATTGATAGCCAATTTTGTACTCTTGATCAACCACATTGCTTGAGTATGTTACCTATAAGTTTACTGCAAAGAGTTCACTGTTTCGCCATCTTGGGCACAAGTTTAATCATCATTTTGCCAGTGAACTCTAGTTGTAGTTAACTATAATAACTGTGACATGTTTATTCCTGCCACAGGAAGCAGTGTTAAGTAAGAAATGTTTGATTTCATTATACAAGTCTAACACACATGGGTGAAGTGCCTGCCAGGTAAGTCATTTTCTTACATTTCTAAACATGTAATAAAATGTTAAAACTAGTCAGCTGCATATTCTTTATAGGAGACTCCAATAAATGCTGGAGTCCTTTACAGGAGTTGCAATCAACCCCAGCATTGATTGGCTGTTTGGGATTTCTGCACTGTACAGTTGGTCTAAAATATTGACTTCACGTGCGAAATTCAGTCCAGTGCACTAGAAGTAGCGCGTTTGGACTGCGCTTGAGTTCAAAGCAAGTGAGCGCCCCAAAAAATATAGTCGTCGTGGCTTAGAGAATAGGAATCATTTGGTTCACATTTCTTCAACATAATGGGTCAAGGGTGCAAAATTGGCCACAAGTGATTTGTAAGCAGACTCCTTTGTGTTGATTTTGGTAGTATGAGGTGTTTTCCGTTCCAAAAGCAATGGCAAACTACTGAACTAACATTGCCTAGTAAATCTCAAAGCGTCAATCAATGCTGGAGTTGATTGCAACTCCTGTAAAGGACTCCAGCATGTGTTGGTAGCTCCTGTAAAGGACACGCAGCTGAATAGTTTTAATAAATGTCTAGTTAGGTTTGGTAAACGATTTTCATTTCGCACGGACATCCATGACTGCTCCAGTCTCCTTAGATAGGTCACACAAGGAGAGTCTTACCTCAGTGCATGAATCCCATAGCACTGGCAGGGTCCAATGGATACACAGATATGTTTATGTTATTTGTTTAAACATATGGCTTACATATTTGTGAATGTGATATTTGAGTTTTCTAGCTAAGTATTAGCTCCATTATCAACAGAGATGGGGACTTGAGAAGAAGCAATATGTAGCCTGGCCATTGCAGTGCAGTAGTGAAACGAAACTAAGAACCTGTGGCATAACACCAGTAAACATGCCTATACAACGCATCTTTCTTGTGGCAACATTTGGATGTCAGTCCAGAACTATTTCGCAATCACAGAAGGAAATTAATTGGGGTCACATTTTTGACATAAATGTTAAGTTAACATTCTTTGAATATCGTGGACCAAGAAGGAGAGCAGCGCTCACATTCTACCAGATGTTATCGTTAAAAGAACAACTGGCTCATAACCAGCATCATGTCACGGAAACTGACATGCTCTGGCCATGTAAAGCGTGGTCTTCTGGTGGTCAGCTCTTGCTGTGTCAGATTGATGTGGATGTGCACTTTTTCTGGTGGGTAATCTGTAGCACTGCCTGGCTGCTCTTTCATGTTTATCCCTTTTATGCCAGGACTAGATGCAGATGCCATCTCTCCTTTTTCCTTAGGCATGGTCAGTCCCTGAACTGTGCTGATTCTGAATGGAGAAGCCCATTGGCTGGTTGTCAATCATGCTTCCAAAGAGTACTTTTGCCCTTTACTTCCCCATTGGGCTATAGGCCTACAACCAACTCGGGCCACATCTTCCTGTCTTTTCCCATCTCCTGCAGCTTATTTTCTCCATGTGTTATAATTCTCACACTATTTCGTTTGCAATCCCGGAGATTTCTCTCGGTGAAAAGATTATTAGAGCTCTAGACTCCTTGTGTCTTTTTTCGCAATATGTCATAGATCTTCTAGAAGAGCTTCCTGTCCTCTTGGTTGGCCAAGTTATTCTTTTTTCTGTACATTACTTGTTCGCGGTTGGTTGGATTTGGTGCCTGAATGTGTCTCTATGATAGGGTAGCCTGTCCTAAGCCCAACCCTTCTTAATTACCTCCTAGGGCATGCATGAGTTATTATTCTTTGCGCTGCTATTCTATGGGCTCTGGTAACACACAGGAGCTTCCAAAGAAAAAAAAGTCGCTTAAAAGTCGAGAGGATCAACTTCATTGCACCAGGTGTTATCCCATATGGCTCTGTCTCTTTCTGCAGGGTGGCCTACTGTAAGCGTCGCACAGAGTGTGAACTCTGTAGCTCCAGCAATGACCCCCAGGAGTCTCCGAGAAAAAAGCACTTGTGAACTGAAAGAGCACAAAAGTCGGGTCCTATGAGTGACCAGACTAGGAGTTGTGCCAGAATCAGTGGCCTATTTAGGCTGTTCTGTTAAATATCCGACTATGGAAGAATTTATATTGTATTTAACGTACATATGTGTCATGTGTGCATCAGGGTTTCAAATAACTAACATTCTCTGAGTAACAAGTATGTTTATCCTAGGTTGTGTACATGATGCAGATAAATTGTATGCGTATAGCTGTTACGATTATGGGACATAGGTAAGAGAAATATATGTGTTATAATGTGTACTTGTACATCTTAAACATACATGCTGTGTTAGTGCCTGTATGTGACTTGTAAATTTACACATAATCAGTGTTTTAAAATGTGTGTACATGTATGTATATATATGTTATGTACATAGATGTGTAATATCTCTATGTCTGTGTGCGCATTGCTTGCCAGGTTTTTACTGTTGTGTGTTGTACATGTTTCAGATTCAACCTTGTCATCATTATCATCATTTCAAAGTTCACCCATTCCCATCTTTATCATGTTTGTGATATTACTTCAAATATTTATCAACAAAATAAGATTTGTATAGGTATTAAACTAAGGCATGTAAAAGAAGGTCACCTATTCAAAGGGACATACTCTGGCGCCGAAGTAGATCAGAGATGCAAGCGTGCATGCCACATGATTGAAAAGATGAAATGTTAGACATGGATGCTGGCTGTAAAGGAAAAAAAAAAGAACAAGTTATAAAAACATGAAATGCTCATGAAGGGTGCAAAACTCTTCAATACCAGAAAGAGTTGTCATCAGATGCCACAAGGGGCAGTACCCCCATTAGAAAAATATATAAAAGGGGATGTAACTTGCATGTTAAAATAAATTGCCAGATTTCTTTAGCATGGTCAGACCAAATGTAAAAAGTGTAATACCACACCACGCGTTGCTTGGGAAAACAGCTGCATTGTTTGTTACATGGATACAGAGATCTAGCAAAGGAAGACAGAAAAGAAATATTTGAAACAAAGTTGGTTTTAAACCGGTGTTAAGACATCTGAAAACAAAAACGTAAAATAGTGTCGCCGTGTGCTGCAGTTACTGTCAAATAGTAGGTGCTCCACACACCTTTTGGCTAAGATGAGAGAGTAGTATTTGTTCTTATATCTAAGTGTAGTATCTGCACTTGATCTTGCCAGGGCCACCAGTAGAAGCGGTCATCACAATGACACACCGGGACGTGGGATAACATGGGGCAGCTCTTGCCTCTGGGGAACCGTGAGTCCTTATTTAAAAAATAATTATCTCTCAGATAGAATGCAGGGGGAAAATAAGCAAACTATCACCCCTTCAAGAGATGGACAAATGTTAAGAGGTTTGCCTTGTACAGAGTATGTAGCCAGAGCTCATATGAGACCCGTATTTGTATTCTGATGCTGAGGAGCAAAAAACTGAATACAAACGATTGATTAACTGATAATACTTTTTATGAACTATGTATTTCACTGTTTTTTTTTTCCAGAGGAGAATTGTTTTTTGCCCTAAAATGTTATGAAAAAATTTATGTTAATATTCATAAAATAAAAATTTGATGATTATGCTTATGCTGTTGTTTATAATCTGTGTCATTTGTATAAATATATTAATGTCTCAGTGGGGGAGTAGCACATCTGCCTAATGCTGCGAGAGGTAGGTGTTCAGTTCCCTAAGTGGTGTTACTGGCAGTGACTTAGCAGAATAAGATTGTGAGACAGAGTGAGTGGGTGTGAGAGAGAGAGAGATTGTAAATGAGTGCCAGTACAGAGAGATTGAAGATCGGTGCCAGTACAGAGATTGTATTTGGGTGTCAGTACAGAGAGATTGTATTTGGGTGCCAGTACAGAGAGATTGTGCTTGGGTGCCACAGAGAGATTGTGCTTGGGTGCCAGTACAGAGAGATTGTATTTGGGTGCCAGTACAGAGAGATTGTATTTGGGTGTCAGTACAGAGAGATTGTGCTTGGGTGCCAGTACAGAGAGATTGTAATTAGGTGCCAGTACAGAGAGATTGTAATTAGGTGCCAGTACAGAGAGATTGTATTTGGGTGCCAGTACAGAGAGATTGTATTTGGGTGCCAGTACAGAGAGATTGTGCTTGGGTGCCAGTACAGAGAGATTGTAATTAGGTGCCAGTACAGAGAGATTGTGCTTGGGTGCCAGTACAGAGAGATTGTGCTTGGGTGCCAGTACAGAGAGATTGTATTTGGGTGCCAGTACAGAGAGATTGTGCTTGGGTGCCAGTACAGAGAGATTATATTTGAGTGGCAGTACAGAGAGATTGTGCTTGGGTGCCAGTACAGAGAGATTGTAGATGGGTGCCAGTGTGCAAATCAACTAGAATGTATTTCTTTGTTACCCTAGAGTAAAGACAGGCAGTTGATGAGATCTAGGCAGTTGAAGAGATCTACACAGTTGGTGTATTGAATTGGGGTTTACAAATAGCATTCGTAACCCCTTCGCCACAGAGCATGCAGGTAGGTTGGTAAGTAGGTGAAGGAAATAACCAGAAAGTCAAACACATCCCTTGACATTTAGTGTCATAGGAGCCCTTCAGGTTGTCACATCTACTAAGATACTAAGTCAAGGTATAATAAGATGAGAGAACCAGCCTCCTTCCACTTTCCCTCCCGATTTCCGGAAAATTCTGAAAGTTCTCCGAAAGCCATATTACGGGACTGAGTTGAACTGAAAGCTCTACTAGTCTGAGTGACAAGTTCAACCAGTTAGGGCAAATTATGATCTTCTTCTTCTTCAGCATTCCGAGGCATTGAGGTTCTTTGCTGCAGATACAGTCCGTCTCCATTTGTCTCTCTGGTTGACCTTCTCTTGCCAGTCGTTCATTCCAAGTACTTGTAGGTCTGTATGTATATTATCTCTCCACCGTCTTCTTGGTCTACCTCGGGGTCTACGGTCATTTATTTCCTGAGTGTAAGAGTTTTGTTTCCCTATTATCTTCCATTCTTTCTATATGCCCCAGCCATTGTAGTCTCTATTAGCCTTCATGATACCAGTTATTATGATAGTGATACCCATGGCCGATCAGTGACTGAGAAGTTTTCTTGTCCACCTCAAGCTAAGAATTTGCCGGGTTCGCTTGACATTGTTACAGAAATAATTGGCTTGTGATATCGACGCCTCCTAGCTAATCCACATGAAAAATCAGTCCAGTACACTAGAAGTAGCAGCACGGGTATGGACTACGCTTGAGTTCAAACAGAGCAGGTGCAAAAATAAAAATCACAACACCTTTTGGGTAGTGAGATCCATTACCTAGCCTTCTCAAATGAGGGCGAAAAATTGGAGCTAGCTCTGAAAATATCACAACAGTAGGAAGGTCGCACTTTGCAATGTTAGGGGAAATAGTGTACCTCAAAGATAGATAAAAAGTGTGCCTTGAGCAAATAATCCTTGCACAAATGTAAACCGAAGTTGGACACACTGACCTCAAATTCTGAGGGGTGTGTAACTAGGTGTGAAGAACTTCCCTTAAAAGAGGATCAAAGCAGCAAGAGTAGAAGGGTAGAAGTGGAACGATAAAGATGTTTGTGTGTCAGAGATATATAATTTGAATGAAAGGTCTGTGAGGATTATGTTCTTATATAACTTCCGACTTTGTGTCACTCACTGAAAATCTATATGACATGAATGTTTCATATTTTTGACTTGTCTTGCTGGCTTCAGCTTTTTCAGTTGTGAATGGCTATTTATGTGATATTGTTGTAAATTGTGGTAGTTACCTAAATGTCAGCTTGGTTTTCATAATATTCATTTTGATGTTGTGAATTAATCAAAGTAGTGTTTTCCTGTTGTGGATTTAAACAAGATACAACTGGTTGCACAATTTCATGTCTGGCATATCTAGTAGTCAGCAACTGGCCTGGTAAGGCACATAGTTCTATTTGAGAGTTGTCTGTTTGTGGTTTGTAACTATAGCCAAAAGGATTCTTCTTCTTCTTCTTGCTTTCTTGCTTGTATTTGCTGGCTATGAAATCCAGCGCAAGATCCTGTATGTCGGATAAGACATCCTGTTGTCCAACATCAGTGTGATGTCATACCGGACCTGAGGTTTGCGTGAGTATCTGTTGTCCCATGTCTGGCTTATTGGCGTGCAGACTGGTGGTTCCTCGCCGTGCAGGCAGATACTCTCCGACTTCGGAAGAATCAGCGATCTTACTATGTTAGCCATGACCCCGAAGGGACCTGTTGCCCAGGATGCACGGCTAGGACGTGCTAGTAGGTCTTGGCCAGTATAGAACCTGGCCCTGGTGCCTTGGAAACACCTTCGTGTCCCTTCTTCTTCTTCTTCTGCTGTTGCTGCTGCTTCTTCTTCTTTTTCTTCTTCTTCTTCCTCCTATTGTTATATCCCGCTGTGGCCGTTACTTCTCTGATCTAATATTCTTCTTTAAATGCCTGGCCTGGAGCAAACATCATGACTCTCTAAACCTCTCCATCATCTGATAGTTTTATGAAGTTGATGTTGTTCATATTATAACTTTTTGCCCAGCTGCTAAGCTTTCTACAAACTTCCTCTGTCTTCCTTGACTTCTCTAGTCAAGTATTTTCCGCACACAAGGCTAGTTTCTGTATAACACCTCTTCTGTTCATGTATCCCAAGATTTCATTTGTCATGCCCGTGCAACACACAGAGCTTTGAATACCTCATTGTTGTTTTCATTCTCAAGATATCCAAAAAAGTATATTTGTTGTCTTTCAATGAAGTTGGTATGCCTATCAGATTGTTTATGTCTTTATTTCATATTATGTTTCTTCTGGAAACCCCAGCTTCTTGTAACACTGCTTTGGGAAGCGAACCCAGGTAACTTATGAGCCAAAGGCAGACACTGAAGCTTCTCGACCATGTTTTCTCCATCTTCTAAAAGTGCCAATGAACACCTATAAATGTATTTATCTTCTTTTGTAAATACTTGATGTTTTGTATTGGTGAGTTCTCTTATTCATTTGATGTTTTAGTGTGAATTCTCTCATTCATTTGATATTGTAGTGTTTTATTGTGTTTTTTATTGTGTGTGTGCCTGAGTGTCATTTTAATGTGTAAGATGCTCCTTGAGTTATCTGTATAGCTGTAAAACAAAGCTTACTTTTTATGTCTGTTCTTTTTAAACCTTTTGACTGGTTCTATGCCTTGTGTTGAGAGTCCATCAATGGGCCAAGCAGACATGTTAAAGGCTGTTTAATGTTTTGGTGAAACTGGTTATTTTAATAACCTAGATGACACAGCACTGAAAGCTGTGGACAAACATGATCACCAACGCCACACAGCATGGACTATAAGAAGATTGGCAGTACTAGAGACAGAAGGCTGTGGACAGACATGATCACCCACATGGCATGGACTATAAGAAGATTTTCAGTACTTGAGACAGAAGGCTGTAGACAGACATGATCACCCACATGGCTTGAACTTTAAGAAGATTGACAGTGCACGAGACAGAAGGCTGTGGACAGACATGATCACCAACACCACACCGCATGGACTATAAGAAGATTGGCAGTACACGAGACAGAAGGCTGTGGACAGACATGATCACCAACACCACACCGCATGGACTATAAGAAGATTGACAGTACAGGAGACAGAATGCTATAGATGGACATGATCACCAGTGCCACGCGGCATGGACTATGATTTTCAGTGCATGAGACAGAAGGCTGTGGACAGACATGGTCACCAACACCACCTGGCATGGACTATAAAAAGATTGGCAGTACAGGAGACAAGGTTGTGGACAGACATCACCAACGCCACATGGCATGGACTATAAAAAATGAGACAACAGCCCTTTTCAGGATGAGAGACATTGGTGTCAACCTAAAAGTTTAAGGTTTTATGTGAGATACAAGAGGGCTTGATGCACTAGATCTGATATGTCATCATACACTCATATAAATCCTGGCAACATCTGAGCACCTTAGGCTCAACCAGCATAAAATGATGGTAGAGAGCTGGAATAGTGCCCCTGTTTATGTAGACAAAAGATTGAGGGAACAGATAGAGATATTAAAATTAGAACACAAGGGGCAAAATGAGCTTTCATAGCACTAGGGAATTTGTGGAAGTCAAGAGACAACAACAAACTCTGTGCCAAACAAAAAGTAGGTGTGGACCAAACAAAAATCAAGGATGGAAAAATTGGAAGTTGTGGTATGTCCCATTTACAACTAACATGATAGCAGACGTTGTATTATAACACTTTGACAATATTTTGGCAATATATAAGCCCATGGCATATATGGGAAGTCGCTTAAAACAATTAATAATCCCATGGCACTGAAGTGGTGAACACTAGCCCCAAACTGTGAATATATAACTCTAATGTTAAATCAGCAGTTCTGTAACATGGAGAACGAATGTGTAGCTCGAAAGTTAAATCAGCAGTTCTGTAATATGGAGAACTCTTGAAACGATTACTAGTAAACTGTGAACACTCATTAGTTGATGGGGGGGACACTTAATGGGGGGACATATATGAGTTTTGTCAGAATCAGTCAGGCAGAACTTATGGAAAGTATTAGGCATATTTAAGAGAATCAAGAGGAGAGGGAAAGTACAGGATAGAAAATATATTGAGACAATCTGAAAATAGTAGAACTGGAATGTTCTTGGTGGTAGATAACCTATGGACAAGGAAGAGGTGGTCGAGCGCTGTGGGACCAATTGGAGAAGGCGGGGGAACAGATTGAGAACATGTATGTGGGAAGAAGACATTGCTGGGGATCGGCAGGGGTTCTGGAAGAATCTCAAAAACTAAGATGGAAGACAAGGAGAACTTTCAAATCAGTAGTGGGTACGAGTAGATAGTATGACTCTTAGCTGGCTGATGAATGAGGTGACAAAACATGTATAGGAAAGTCGTGAGTGCAGTGATGTCTGTTCTTAGTTCAACTCAACTCTTTCACTGGTACCCACAAGTTCAATGAAATGAGAAGAAAACTAGAGATTGATGAATAATATGGAGGAAGCAGCAGAAGATGGCAAAAGATAGGATGGCTTTCTGTGAGTCCTTTCTACCAGTGGGATATAAAGGACAGAAGAAGAAGTCATTTTAATGATTTATATTTTATTTTGCGCTCGCTCGCTTTGAACTCAAGCGTAGTCCATACACACTATTTATGGTAGTGATGGGCTGAATTTTGCGTGTGGATTAGCTTTCCTTATTAACAGTGCCCCTCGCCATCAGGCGAACCCACTCCGACTTCAGAGGTACTTGTAATTAACAGTTGATTTGAGTTAAGAACCGAGATCACTGCACTCAGGACATTCCCATACGTGCTCCGTCCCCTCGTTCAACAGCCAGCAAAGACTCACACTACTAATCGTTCCCACTGCTATCTGATTAAAAGTTCTCCTGGTCTTCCCTCTCAGTTGTGAGATTCTTCCAGAACCCCTGCCGACCCCCCGCAATCTCATTCTTTCCACATGTGGGTTCTCAATCTGTTCCCCCGCCTTCTCCAACTGGTTCCACAAGCGCACGACCACCTCCCCCTTGTCCATAAGCAATCTGCCACCAAGAGGTGCATTCCCTGCTAGCCTATCAGCCTGTTCATTCCCCCCGCATGGCCAGGGCAAAATATCCATACAGTTCTCATAATCTGAGACCTCTGAAGCGAAGAGCCATTCCACAAGAAACATTCCTTTCTCCACCTTACTAAGCATACTCTTTGAATCCGTAATGAATACAACGTGTGTTGCTGTAGTCTCCTCTAGCCAACGGAATGCCGCTGTTACTGCCTCCACCTCCATTCTCATACTGGAGGTCGTAGACTCATATGCCAGACTCTCCTTTTTCAAGACTCGTCCATTAGCCTTTGCAATAAAACCCCAACCGCTACGTCTGTTTCTCACTGCTGACCCATCGGTGTAGATGACTATGTCACCTTGACGTGTGTTACTCTGGATCAGCTGTTGCACTTCAAACTCATTGCGGCCCACTGCCCATTCTCTGCACTCACGACCCAGTGTTATTATTACATTGTGCCAGTCCGTCATGTCTTCCGGAACGTCAACCCACTCTCTTCCATGATTGATGGTCTCTAGATCACACACCTGACGTATAGAAAGTTCTGCCTGTGCCATCCAGGACCTGCCTCGTCTTAGTCTGTGACCCATGACCATATCAATGGCTGCATGCTGCGGGTGATCCCTGTCTGCAGCAACTCTCAGGTACCATTTGGCCTGAAGGACCCAATTTGTAATTAACATCCCCAAGTCAAGGGCGACAGGTCAACATTTTAGTCCAGCTGTCCGGTGTAGGGGTTGAACCGCTAGCCTCGGCATCAGCACAACAGATGTTTAAGAACACGCAGTTCTTACCCATTTGGTCATGGGGACCTGCAATTTATATTTTATTATTATTTATTTTTCTACTTCTGTTGCAGTTTCACAATCTTCTTTGTTGGTAGTAAGTGTCACTTGTGTGCCTGTTTGATGTAGCTTGAATAGCATAGTTGATTGAGTTAGTACTTTTTTTTGGGTGGGTGGATTGTCAATGGTGCTTGCTTGTTGCATGTAGCTTGGCTTAATTGTTGGTGTTGGATATGGATTTGTTTTTGGCTTTGGGAATAGCTTCATTATTTATGTTGAGTGTGGTTAAGTTAATGTTGGATATAGCTTCGTTGTCAATATTGGGTGTGGCTTCTTAGTTAATGTTGGATATGGTAGCTTAGTCAATGTTGGATGTGGCGTCATAGTCAATGTTGGATGTTGCATCACTGTATATTGCTAGTGTTGGATATAGCTTCATTGTCAATGTTGGATGTGACTTTTTAGTCAGTTTCATGCGGCGGCCTAGGCAATGTTGGGTGTGGCTTTTTAGTTAGTGTTGGATGTGGCTTTTAGTCAATGTTGGATGTGGTTGTTTAGTCATTGTTGGATGTGGCAACACTGTATATTGCTGGATATAGCTTCACTATATGTTTCATCGTCAATGTTTAAATATGTATTTGGCATATTTTGCTTAGTTGATGTTAGATGTGGTGTATATTTCTTTGTTACAGCTTCATTGTTAATGTTGGATGTTACGCTGTTGATGTTAGATGTGGTATGGATATTTCTGTTCGATGTGGCTTATTGTAAATCTTGGATGTGGCTGCTTCATTGTTAATGTTGGATTTAGCTTTGGTATGAATGCTGTGTGTGGCTTCATTATAAATGTTGGTTATCGCTTCAATGTGAATGTTGAATGTGGTTTCATTGTAAATATTGGATAAAGCTTCAATAGGAATGTTGCATGTGGCTTAAGTAATCATGTACAGAGTGATTCAATCATTAATGTTGAATTTACTTTCATGTTTGATGTTTTTAGCGTGTTGTACATGTTTTCAAATAGTTGACATTGAAAATAAACCGAAGACTGTGGGATTTACCTCTGTTTTGTAACGAAGGAACTATTGAACTGCGGTAATGCTGTGAAAATGCAATGAATGTATCAATAAAATAGAAAGTGGGAAGGTTTACTTTTACAAGAATACAATCAAAGTGAAGAAGGGTTGTGGCCAGAAAGCCTTCATCAGCAGACAGGAACACACTAATACAACTGCACGGAACAATCAATAAATATGGTAGTTAGCTGAAACTTCGTGTGCCATTTCTTGTTGACCCATGTCTTTCTGCTAAGTTAGTCAGTTGCATATACTTTACAGGATGTCGCAGTAAGCCCCAGCATTTTTGTGTCTGTGATTTCTTGATAAGTTTACGTTAAGTGGTTTGTCTTTGCTTTCTGAACTACTGGCACTCAAACCATTTTATAAAAAGCCAATGCAAGCTGGTCTGCTGACAAATCGCCAGCAACTGTGTTTTGAATGCGGGATTACAAATTACGTCTGTGACCCCTTCACCACAGAGCCGTTATCCATTAATGACATGGTATAAAGCCCATATTCTGGCTAACCTAGAAGGGTGTTTGAGGTGATGTGGTCAGATTTGTGGCCACCATCTCTGGTGCCCATTGTATGAGGTTGGGTCAAGCCCGGTGTTGTTCTGGCAGGAGGTGAGAATCCTGTAGACACTGGCAGTGCAACACCTGACCAGTGTGTGTTCATGAGTGTGCTCGGTTGTGTCTGGGACAGTCAGTTGCACTTGTTTGTGGGTTGGCAGAAATTCACACTTTTACGGAGTTGATAGTTGACAAGGTCAATATGTAAGTGATAATTGTGAATGTGGATCAGGTGTGTGAAGGTGATTTATAGGTGGATCATGTGAGTGAAGGTAAATTATAGATGTATCAGGTTTGTGAAGGTGTTTTATAGGTGAATCAGGTGTTTGAGGGTGATTTATAGGTGGATCAGGTGTGTGAAGGTGATTTAAGTGGATCAGGTGTGTGAAGGTGCTTTATATGTGGATAAGGTGAAGGTAATTTATATGTGGATCAGGTGTAAGGATGTTTTATAGGTGGATAAGGTGTTTGCAGGTGATTTATAGGTGGATCAGGTGTGAATGTGATTTGTAGGTGGATCAGATATGTGAAAGTGTTTTATAGGTGGATCAGGTATGTGAAAGTGTTTTATAGGTGGATCAGGTGTGTGAAGGTGTTTTATAGGTGGATCAGGTATGTGAAGGTGTTTTATGGGTGGATCAGGTATGTCAATGTGTTTTATAGGTGGATCAGGTGTGTGAAGGTGTTTTATAGGTGGATCAGAGGTGTGAAGGTGTTTTATAGGTGGATCAGAGTTGTGAAGGTGTTTTATAGGTGGATCAGGTGTGTGTGGAGGTGTTTTATATGTGGATCAGGTGTGTGAAGGTGTTTTATGGGTGGGTTAGGAGTGTGAAGATGTTTTATAGGTAGATCAGATGTGTGAATTTGTTTTATAGGTAGACCAGATGTGTGAAGGCGTTTTATTGGTGGATCAGGTGTGTGAATGTGTGTCTTAGATGAAATGCCGCGAAAGTGTTATACATGTGTGTCAGGTGCGAAGCTTATGTTATTTTACAGGCGTTGATTGTGAAGTTTTGCAAATGGACTAAGTGTGGAGTGTTTGACGCTGTGTACAGGTGTGAAGTCTATGTAGGTGTTTTACAGTTGGAAATGTGGCTTTGTACAGTTGGATCAGGTGTGGAGTGGGTGAAGGTGCTGTATTGGTGGATCAAGTGTAAAATGTGCTGGATCAGGTGTGGGGTGTGTTAAGGTGCTGTGCGTGTTTTTATACAGGTGGAACATTTGTTAATATGTTGTACATGTGGATCATCGGTGAATTGTGAATATGATGTACAGTTGTGGAATGTGTGAAGATGCATTGTGAGCACAACATTGACCTATGACAACTAAAGCTAACTGTTGTCCCACGGCATAAGTCCAGTCCGTGGTAGTATTTGGGGGAAAGTAGGGAATTACAAGTGTCTGGATACATGGGTAACCTCACATCAGAGATGTATCACAGATAAAGAACAAACTATGGCAAGCAAATATACAACACTTGGGGATAGTGGATGCTGGTTCACAATCCCGTCATATCGGGGTTCCAATTCGAGCGCATGTAATTGGGGAGGAGCCGACTTTGTGTTGATTTTAACGAAGGTATAAATGTTGGTCATGTATGAGGGGCGTTCAGAAAATAATGCACCATATTCTTTTTCTCAACTGCTAATGAAGATAGAAGCATGACATTTTGCACACTTCAAATATGGCACGTGTCGATTGTGTGCACCAAATTTCAATCCAACCGGCCAAATAATATGGCTGCCTTAACCCGTTGAAATGGAACGTGTTAGAAGCTTGCGTTATAAGCAACGAATTGTGACAGCTTTTCACATTGCAGACAAGGAGACTGTTGTGAACATTCACAAACGTCTATGTGATGTGAATGGAAGTTTTGCAGTCTACAGGAGTACAGTCTCTCGCTGGGTTCAAAGAATCGAGAAGAGGACATACGGAGCTGCTTGGTCGCCCGCGCTGCAGACGTCCTGCCGCAGCCTCCTAGGCAGAAATGTTGAAATGCGCCGAGGGCATTATTCTTACTGATAGGAGAATCACTACTCAACATTTGGCCTTACCAACCATTGGTCAGTTCGTCAGCAATGGTAGTGCAAAGAAAATTATAAAAAAAAACTCGGATTTTCTAAGGTTTACGCAAGATGGGTTCCTTGAAGTCTCACAAATGATCACCGATTGCAAGGGAATGCAATTTCTTCTGAATTGTTGTTCTGAATCTATGCTGATAGATAGAACTTTTTGGCTACGATCGTTACTAATTACGAAACCTGGCACATCATTTGGAACCTGAGACAAAAAAGACAGTCAACGGAGTGGCACCATCCGCAATCACCACGAGGAAAGCGATTCAAGACAACTCCTTCATCTTGTAAGGTCATGGTCACTGTCTTTTGGGACATTGCAAGCATGATTCTTGTGGATGTTAGGCCAAGAGGAGAGATCAGTTCGCAAGCTTACGTTTAAGGCACAGAAAAAACTCAATCAACGTTTTCACAGAGTTCGGCGGCACAAGATTCCAGTACACCCGCCTCTCCTTCATGACAATGTGCACCTTCACACAAGTCTAGCAGCAGGGGACGCAGTCACCAAAATGGGGTTGGACCGTACAACCCCATCCACCTTATGCCTATAGCCCAAATTTGACACCCTGATCTTCATTTTCGTCTACTTGGTCTACTTAAAATGCACTGCTTGGGACAAGGTATAAAGATGAAGCAGGAGTGATTCATGCAGCGAACAAATGGCTATGATTAAGACAAAATCTGGTACGGAGAAGGAATACATGCATTTGTTTCGACTGGCATAAAGCCGTTCAAGTTTATGTGGATTATGTTGAATAATACCGATGTTTACATGACATATCCATGTATATGTGTATAAATGGCATGCTTCTTGAATAAACAGTACCTGAGAAAAAGAAAGATGTGATGCATTACTTTCTGAACGCCCCTCGTAGAAAGCAATGGCAAACTTTTGAATATAAAATTTGATTTAAAAATCGCTAAAATCAATAAATGCTCAGGTTGACTGCGGCGTCGTGTATAGGATATTCTACGAACTAGAGCAGTGGTTCTCAACCTTTTTTGGCCCATGCCCCCCCCCCCCCTTTACCATATGTTCAGAACGTCATTCCCCCCCCCCCCTTTCGAAATTTCTTCCCTATAAATCCCCCCACCCTTACGCAGTATACATAAAAATGGAAGCTAAATTTAATAACACACTAGAACAAGTCTAGACATCTACATAAAACGTGATTTGCGGGTCTACTTGCATTATAAAACGAATTTCATTACAGCGAGAAGTACAAAACAGTAAAATTTAGAGGGAAAAACAATATCAAGTAACTGGTTCTTGTATTAATGCGATCTTGAAATAATCTTAATTCCCCCCCCCCCCCTGGAAATCTTAAAATCCCCCCTCCCGGGGGGGGGGGGGGATTCCCCACCGGTTGAGAACCACTGAACTAGTGCATCTTATGTAATGAATTCCTGTCTTTTGATGTTAGAAACTAGAACTCTCGCACGTTACGTAAAACCAGTTTTAACACATGGTTGCGTGTATTCCGGACAATTAGCAGAGAAGCAGGAAAATCCCTTAGGGCCTCAGAGATGTAGTTTTACAGAAGAAACCTGAAATTTCTTGGGCAGCCAAAATAAATCTAAATTTTGTGAAAGAGGCTAAGACACTAAGACAGCTTATCATGAACCTTGGAAAGAGGCGGTGGTCTTTTTTTTTTTTTGGGGGGGGGGGGGGGGGGGGGGGGGGGGGGGGTGTGGCCACGTGAGAAGAGGAAAGCAGGAATATTTTGTAACAACTGGAAAGATTAATGGAAAGAGAGATAGAGGGGAAGATTCTTGACAGCTTTTTTCATTTGATACAGAAGTGTGGATATGATACAGAGGTGTGGTTTATCATGAACCTTGGAAAGAGGCGGTGGTCTTTTTTTTTGGGGGGGGGGGGGGGGGGGGGGTGTGGCCACGTGAGAAGAGGAAAGCAGGAATATTTTGTAACAACTGGAAAGATTAATGGAAAGAGAGATAGAGGGGAAGATTCTTGACAGCTTTTTTTATTTGATACAGAAGTGTGGATATGATACAGAGGTGTGGTGGCACATGAATTAAGACATATTGTTAGAGATCGCAAGATATGGCCAAGCATGATCATCTACGCCAGCCAACAAGACACGTAATGATGATGGCAGAAACTATCGCAAGGTGTGAAGTATTGGACCTTCACATGTTCTACGTCACACTGTAATGGAATGGCCAGTTCCATTCCTCACCACCTTTTATTGCCAACAATCCAGAAAGAAAACACCTTCAACTCCTCCATTACCAACAAACTGCATGAAGACACAGACCAACTAGAGGACGATCTCGCATGCCTCGAGGCTCTCAGATACACACTAGCCCTATATATTTATAGATCAATCGGCACTGGACAGGCGATGTGATCACTAGCATGCCGGCTGCTTTTACTTCCCGAAACATCCCCAGGTACCCATTTTATAAATGGTGTCACCTGAGAGCGCAGGTCCATTTTAAAAATTCCCAGCTTTCAAATGACGATTCAAACACTTGATCAGCCGGCAAGCATGATAACTACTGCGGTCCCTTGATCGATTATAAGGACATGCCAATTCCACTACCCATTACCCCGTATGGACAACAGTCACCTTTGGATTAATAAGCCTGTGAGGGTAAAACCGTGGGCAGCTGCTTTTGCGGCTGACTCAATCACAGGACTATCATACTGAGCTGGTGATGGACCCTAGCTATAACTTCTCCTTGAGGTTGAACGGGGTAGGGTAGTGGTAGAATCGAATGGAAAAATACTTAAGACAAGGCTTCAAGCGCGAAAACTCGTGACCCTAAGCTAAGGGTTATAAGGAAAACAAACGCCTGATGGTGAGGGACATTGATAATAGGGAAAGCTAATCCAGAGGCAAAATTCAGTCCAGCACTACTAGAAGTAGGGTGTATGGACTACGCTTGAGTTCAAAGCGAGCGCCCCCCCCCCCCAAACAAAAAATCATCATCATCATAGAAAGCCACGGTAGGACACTGGCTAACACACTTGCCTGCCAGTCCGGAGGTCATAAGTTCGAACCCCCTCCGATGCACGTATTTTTCCAATTGACCTACGCTCCCAAATCGACCCAGCCAAAATTGGATATCAGAACATCTTGGGAAGTTCAGGCTTCCAATGTAATATTATCCACACCACCTATCGAGTGCCACTTGGCCTAACAAATATGGGGCAAGCACCATATACCCAGTCTGTCGCACGGCTTTGTAGAACGGTTCATTACTGGACATCCTCGTGTATTACCTGTGGACAAGGGAGAAGTGGTCGGGCGCCTGTAGGGCCAGGTGGAGAAAGGTTCATTATTTTACATCATTATGAATTACCTGTGGACAAGGGGGAGGTGGTCGGGCACTTGTGGGACCAGGTGGAGAAAGAATCATTATATTACATCATTATGAATTACCTGTGGACAGGGGAGAGGTGCTCAGTCGCGTGTGGGACCAGGTGGAGAAAGCGGGGGGAACAGACTGGGCACCCGTATGTCGAGAGATAGATATGGCGGGAGATTGGCAGAGGCTCTGGACGAATCTGAAAACAGAGGGAAGACAAGGAGAGCTTTTAATCAGATGGCAGTCGGAGCGATTAGCATTATGATTCTTCCTGGCTGTTGATCGAGGGGAATGTCCTGAGTGCAGTGATGTCGGTTCTTAGTCCAACTCAATTCAATTTTATATCATCATCATCATGGTGTACCTTGCTGACTGACTTGGTCAATCATTTGTCACGACCCCCCCCCCCCCCCCAAACTCTGTATTGCTATGTAAAGTAGAGACTTTGTATTCAGTTACCAGTACATAGAATTATATTCCAGTTCCTCCTCATAAGAATTAACAATAAAATAGATCCAGGTGTAGGTTCTATAATATACATTCCCGTCAAGTGAACAAGGAATCTAATTGAACTGCTTGATGGAAAGGGTGTCAAACTTATCAATAAAAAGGCGGAATACCCTTATGAAAATATGGAGTATGTACATATACCTGCTGATGAAACTGATCACCAGTAGTTCTTCCACGAGGGCAAACACTGACTGGCACCTTGCCGTCTTGACAGATGATAGTTTGTAAAATGGAGTTATTCCTCTCCATAACACACAACCTTGGCTGAAATTAGAGACCATGTGTTGCTCCATGCAGCATGATCCCTCTCTCGGCCTGTTTAGTTTACTCCGGAGGAAAGGTAACACTAATACATCTGAACAAGACAAGCTGAAGAAGCTGCCGGATCAGCAAAGTAATATTCTTACCGTCCGCCTATTGCAGCTTCCATCCTCGATCAGCTGCCGACCAAGGCTTAGGAACTGGCCTGCCCTGCCATGACACTTAGTCTTTAGTTTTGCATTTCCTCACACTAGGGTAAGGCTTGTACCCTCCCAACTGCACTCCTTCGTCAGAAGCCGTTGGCACAATGTGGGTGTCGGGTTTGGTGAGCGCCGCCCAACATTTCGGCGCTAACAGAAAGCAGGTAGTACAGTCTACTGTCATATGGTAGCTCAGTCATATCTGACTAGACCTGACACCAAATCTGTATACACACAAAGGTACTTATATGTGGTGTCACGGGGTCGTGTTTTGCTTCTTTTTAATTAACTCTTTCTATAATGATATAATTAGTATAAACTAATAATAGCCCGAGGTTATATTGTATTTAGGGAAGAAAGTGTGATGGAAGTAACTAACTCAGGGCGGGTTGATGTAATAGATGTCTAGGATTCAAAATGTTAACATTGTTGCCAGGATTGAGTTGATTAATGTGACAACTGTGTTGGGATTGAGTTGATTAATGTGACAACTGTATCGGATTTCAGGAGAAAATTATAGTCATGACAGATTAGATTAATGTGACAACTGTCTGGGACTGAAATAGCTAAACCAGAACTAAGTAGATTTATTTCATTATCCGGGACTGAGTAGATTAATATAACAACCGTCAAGGACTGAGTATATTAATGTAACAACTGTCAAGTAGTGAGTAGAATAATGTAACAAAAGTATGTCCAGGACCGAGTACATTAATGTAACAACTGTCCATGACTGAGAAGATTAATGTAACAACTGTCAAGGAGTGAGTCGAATAATGTGACAACTGTATGTTCAGGACCGAGTAGATTAATGTAACAGCTGTCAAGAACTGAGTAGATTAGTGTAACAACTGTGTGTTCAGTACAGTAGATTAGTGTAACAACTGTCCAGGACTGAGTAGATTAATGAACAACTGTCATGGACTGAGTAGATTAATGTAGCAACTGTCCAGGACTGACTAGATTAATGTAACAATTGTCCAGGACTAGTAGATTAATGTAACAACGGTCCAGAACTGAATAGATTAATGTAATAACTATCAATAGCCGAGTAGATTAATGTAGGAACTATCCAGGACTGAGTAGAATAATGTAACAACTGTTCAGGACTGAGTAGATTGATGTAACTGTCTGCCCAGGACTGAGTAGATTAATGTAAAACTGTCTGTTCAGGACTGAGTAGATTAATATAACAACTGCCTGTCCAGGACTGAGTAGATTAATGTTACAACTGCAGAAATCACACAACATAAAGTAAAATAACTAGGTAAATCCTTCAAGCTGAAATATACACATGTTCGCGCAGTAATGTCAACTCTCTACCACGGTAATTTTAAACTGACTAAAATGTCTTTCTGTTTGCATAAAGCTGGCTTATGTAGGTTAACCATTATGGCTTCTGCAAACTTTACAAAACGACTGTTTTGTGTGTTGAACAACACACGAAAGGCACAGTCTCTCTCAGTCACATTTTGTTAAAGTTTGCAGAAGCCATAATGATTAACCTACATAATCCAGCCTTGTGCAAACAGAAAGACATGTTAGTCAGTTAAAAATTACCGTGGTAGACAATTGACATTACTGTGCGAACATGGGTATATTTCAGCTTGAAGGATTTATCTAGTTATTTTACTTTATGTTGTGTGATTTCTGCAATATGTACATGACGAGATGCAGCGAAATATGCCAAGCAATAAATCGTGCAATCTATTGTTTGTGTCTTCGTTATTCAAATTCACTACGGGAAAACATTGTTTTGAATGTAACAACTGCCAGGACTGAGTAGATTAATGTAACAACTGTCAATAACTGAGTAGATTAATGTAGCAACTGTCCAGGACTGAGTAGATTAATGTAACAACTGTCCAGGACTGAGTAGATTAATGTAACACCTGTCTGTCCAGGATTGGGTAGATTAATGTAATAACTGCCTGTCCAGGACTGAGTAGATTAATGTAGCAACCGCCTATCCAGGAATTAGCAGATTAATGTAACAATTGCCTTCAAGGATTGAGTAAATTAATGTAAAAAATTTCTGCAATTGAAGGCGTCCCAGAACTGAATGGAGCAAGTACTTCAACATAAAGAGTTGTTTCAAACTGAGACATGGTGGGTTAATGTAAGAGCTTGTTGGGACAGAGGTAGTTAAAACAGTACTTGTGACAAGGTGGGTTAAAGTATAATCTGGATGGAATACAAGAAGGTTTAAGGAAGATGCAACAAATCAAAAGTGTATTGTCATCTCTTGGTAACTTGTACGTGAATTAAACTGTATATGTAAGCTTGTGTTTCTTTATGTGTGTGTTTTTTTATTTAAAACATTGGTTAGTTTGTGAATTCTCTGGTAGAGTTTGAACTCATAAGCTTTACACTTTTAAGCTTTGACCTCTTAAACTTCGAACTCTTAAGCTTTGAACGCATAAGCTATAGAACTATTAAACTTTGAACTCTTAAGCTTTGGCGTCAATGTCGTTTGAGCTGTGAAAAGAGCTTACATCTATTGGAATGACATTGCGTTGACTTTTCTCGCGACCTGGTGGGAAGTATCATTTCCTTGACGATTGTGATGAACAGGGAGTTAAACGTACCATTTTCGTAAGGACTCTGGTGAAAAGTTAAACATACCATTTCCATAAAGATTGTGATGAAAAGTTAAACATACCATTTCCATAAAGATTGTGATGAAAAGTTAAACATACCATTTCCATAAAGATTGTTATAAAAAGTTAAACATACCATTTCTATGAAGATTATGTTGAAAAAGGAGTTAAATATACCATGTTGAAGGTCAGCATTGTCGAGTGGATAAGAACGCGTGTTCTTAAACATTCGGTGTGCTGATGCCGAGGTCTTAAAAGCAGTCTTAAAAGTCGACAGGATTAACTTCATTGCCCCGGGTTTTATCCCACATGCCTTGATCTCTTTCCTCAGGGCGGCCTGCCGAAAGCGTCTCACAACGCACGAACTCCGTAGATCCAGCGACGACCCCCAGGAGTCTCCTAGAAAAATGCCCTCGTAAACTGGAAGACGTAGCCCGGAATCAAACCCACAACCTTCGGAGCGCGAGGCAGACGGCTTGACCACTTCAGGGGTTCAACCCCTACACGGGACAGTTGGACTAAAATGTTGACCTCTCGTCTTTGACTTGGTGACGTCAATAACAATTACCTATGAAGTCGGAATGGGTTTGCCTGATGGCGGGGGACACTGTTAACAAGGAAAGTAATCCACGCGCAAAATCCAGTCCAGCAGTACGATGAGGGTCGTTCATTTGAAACCCGTTCCTAGGGCTTTATTAGTATTATAAAAGCATGAAAGAAACATTAATAGGTGTGGTAGAATTAAACAAAGCATTCATTTTGAATGAATTATGCACCCTGGGTTGGTCAGAAGAAATCGCCATAGGCATTCAGGCAAGCATCCCATTGCTTAGGTAGGCGGCGAATGCCGTCCGCAAAAAAGGATTGTGGTTGCTCACTGAACCAAGTGTTTACCGCATTCATTACATCTGCATCTGTGTGCAATCGTTGCCCATCATTAAGAGCTTTTTTTTTTTAGAGGTCCGAACAAATGAAAATCATATGGTGACAAATCAGGAGTATAGGCTGGATGTAGCAGAATTTCCCACTTCATCCAAAGCTAATGCTTCCTGCACAGTATTTGCAACATACAGACGAGCATTATCGAGCAACAAAATCACACCGCGAGAAAGCATGCCGGGTCGTTTATTCTTGATGTCTTTTTGCAAAGTAGTGGGTAGAGTTGATGTTTACATTAAAGTCGGCCAACAATAGCCCTTCATGGTCAAAAAATGCGCTCAGCATAATCTTACCAGCGGAAACCTGTAAGTTGAATTTTTTGGCTTTTGGTGATCCAGCATGCTTCCATTGCATGCTCTCTCTTTTGCTAGCTCGGCTCAAAGTGGTGACATCCATGATTCATCGCCTGGCACTATGCGGGAAAGAAATGCATCACCCTCCACTCTGTAACGCAGCAAGTGGTTCAAACACCATCCCATGCGTTCCTCTTTTTGGTGGTTACTTGCAGTTTCTTACGAACGACCTTTTGAATTGTCCCAAATGACACATCAAATTCTTTCGCTAGCGAAGGTTTTTTCTGTTGCAACAATATGCGCTTGACTCGGCCGTCGAAGATCTGTCGTGAACTGACGTCCTTTCCGAAACATTCATGCCCAGTCTGTCACTGTTACCGTACGCTGCCTGCATTCTTCGATGAATATCCACTGGTCGACATCCTTCAAATGAAAGAAACTGAATCACCGCTCTTTGGGCTTCTTTGGACGGATTTTGGATCAACCTGGCCATTTTCTCAACGGTCAGAAACAGAACTTGTGCATCATGGGACGATAAGCACTTGCTCTTTTAACGGGCTTGGTAGAATCAGCGGGGAAAGAAGACCCTGTTGAGCTTGACTCTAGTCCGACTTTGTGAAGACACATGAAGGGTGTAGCATAGGTGGGAGCGCAAGCGCAATTGAAATACCACTACTTTTATCGTTTCTTTACTTATTCAGTCATTCGGTAGAGATTTGTTCGCAGCAGACGAACATAATCTCCGGCGGGCCTATTCTCGCCGGTCGCGAGATCCGCACAGTGGAAGGATGGGGGATTTGCTTGCAATAGACAGGCAATATCTCCTGTGGCAGCTCTGGCGGGCCTATTCCCGCTGGTCGCGGGGTCCGCTATAAGTCAGGCGGAGAGTCTGACGATAGTGCACTCTTTACACAGGTCCGGACACTTGTGATCGACAGATGTGCGCGCCCTCATGGTCCGGGCTCGTACGAGGCCCTCACCTGTGGGACTTGGCTGAACGCCTCTAAGCCGGGCCCCTTGGGTGTCTGGGTCTGGCCATAACTCACCACCTGCTCGTGGTGGCGAGGTCTCGGAGGATTTGACACTGCGCCGCCAGCGTCTGCAGCCTACCTTGTGCCAGACGTATTGGTTACCCCTTCCTCTGGAATACACAAGACTAGGCCGAGAGAGGGGACATGTCGTTTGGGCGCCACATGATTCTCTGAAGCTCTGCCCAGGCATTGTGATGGAATATTGGCCACATTCCAACTCACACACTTTGGTCTATCAAGACTGCAAGGTGCCACTCACTTATCACATGACTATGACATGATCATGTTCAACGTTCGCAATTACGCGCGGTGCGGCACGAACGGATTTCAAATGAAAGCTCCTAATATAAGTGGTGTGTATGGACTACACTTGAGTTCAAAGTTAACGAGCGCAAAGAAAAAAAAATGTCGCCGACGATTGCGATGAAAATGGAGTTTCTTAAAGGGAGAAAAGGGAAAATGGAGATGAAGAGGGAGATAACACACCATTTACATGGTCAATCTGTTGCAGTTTGCTTTCCCTTTACCCAAGATAAGAAATCCGCGAGATGTGCAAGACCGAGTCATGGTACAAGCACAAGACAGGAGGCTCGTGTGGTTTGGCCCATGTTGGTTTTATGTCATTCGTTGGCTAAATTCTCCAGAGCTGTTGCGTAAATAGAATGAGCGGAACTGGTGTAAAGGTGTGAACATGTAAACAGTATAAAAGAACACAAGTCGGCCTTTCGGCCAAGGTCAAAACGTAGATTTACCTGCACTTGATCAGGCCAGGGTGAAGAAGCTGTCATAAAAAAAATGGAAAATCGATTCCCCAAATCACTGACCACTAACACTGGTTGACAGGCCTTGGTGGATCACAATGGGCCGAAAGGCACATAGTGGGACTAAGAACAAACCACCCCCCCCCCCCCCCCCCCTCCCGAAAAAAAAAGTTATATATTTTTAACAATAAGTGCTCGCGGTTCTCCGGGTGCCAGAGTCGCCCTATGAGGTTCACGTCCCTGTGTGTCATTTGGATGACTGGCTCTGCTGGTGGCCCTGGCCATATAAACTACTGATGACTACACTTTGATCTTAGCTAAAAGGCCGAGAAGCGAATATATCTCACCTCATCTTGTACCTTGCGATGTCGAGATGAAGCATAAACAGCTGGGGAGTGCCCGCTTATGGGCTTCATATATCGAGATTTCCATGGACTGCTATTCCCTCTGTCCATCGTTTACGTGGACGGCCTCTTCTTCGGCTTCCAATTGGTCTGTACATCATTGCTTGTTGTGGTATACTGTTAGTTGGTAATCTTGTTACATGACCAACCGATTTAAATTGCTGTTTTCTGATAAACACCGCCCACGCTTTCCGGCATGGCACATGATTGATTGGTTGATTGATTTCTGATAAAATCTAGTGCTGCTATAACCCACACTTTAGTTCTGATTTCTTCGTTTCTGATTTTCTCTCTTCTTGATACATTGAATATTCCTTTCAGGAATATCATTTCTGTTGTGATTTTTCTTTTCTCTTTTTCTGTCATTGTCCAGGAATGGCATTGGTAGCCAGAGTTGTTAGGAAGATTGTGTTGTAGAGTTCTTTATTAGTAATTATTGATACATGTTTGTCCTTTAGAATTTGTCCAATGATTTTATTATTACATCTAGTTTCGATCTAGTCTTCTAATTTGCCATTTGATGATATAATACTTTCTAAGTACTTGAAGCTCTTTACTTGTTTCAGTGGGTGTTTTTTTTAAAGATGAATTGTTGTTTTTTCTTCTTCTTTGGTTATAGTCTTTACCGCTGTTTTGCGGATGCTTATTTTCATGTTATGTTCCTTAAACACTAGTAATGGTATATTGTAATGGAAAGCAGGTCCGCATGGCCGAATGGATAAGAACACGTGTTCTTAAACATTCGTTGTACTGATACCGAGGTAAGCTGTTCAACCCCTACACCGTATAGCTGGACTAAAATGTTAATCTGTCAACATGGACTTGAGGACGTAAATTACAAGTACCTCTAAAGTCGGAGTGGGTTCGTCTGATGGCGAGGGACACTGTTAATAGGGAAATCTAATCCACACACAAAATTCAGTCCATCACTTCTATAAATAGTGTGTATGGACTATGCTTGAGTTCAAAGCAAGTTAGCGCGCACACACACACACACACACTCACAGACACACACACACACACATGTAATGGAAGGAAGGAACTGGCGTACAGATGTGAACATGTAAACAATATAAAAGGACACTAAGTATTGCAGCTTTATAGAACACAGCTGTTGAAAAAAAAGGGCGTTGCGGTGACTAGTCTTCCTCAGCAGGCACATTAAAAAACACAAAATATAATAGATTGCAGTAGTTATTGCCTGGCGTATTTCGCTGTATTTTTTTTTTTTTTTGTTGCCAAGTACATACTGTAGAAATTACACAACATAAACTAATCAGATAACCCCTTCAAGCTTAAATATACAACAAACATATTCACACAGTAATTTGAATTGTTTACCATGGTAATTTTAAAAGGATTATCATGTTTTGTTTGCACAAAGTTGGTTTCTGTAAATGAATGGCAATTGCTGAGTGAATATGTGTGTTGTGTATTTCAGCTTAAAGGATTTATCTAATCACTTGAGTTTATGGTGTGTGATTTAGTGCAGTATGCAGCGAAATATGTCATGCAATAAATCATGCAATCTATTGTATGTTGTGTTATTTAATTTGTAATTGTTTATGTTTTCGCTATACTTCTTCGCTATTATTTTGAATATAAACATATGTTTATATGTTGCATTTTCATGTATTTGCTTGCCGATGAAGGCTAGTCACCGCGATGTCCTTTGTTGCCTAGGAGAGAATGAAGCATGCAGATGTTTTACCTAAAATCATAATTTATGTTAGAATATGCTGATAGGTTTGTGGGCAGGGTCAAAGAATAGTAAAGTAACACAGAACTGTTGTCGTCTGTCAGCACATACTGAGGGAAATACTTATGAGAGGATCTGTGCACTTACTGACTGAATGGTTCTATGTGCAATGAGGATTCGGTTCTTCTTTCGTTCGTTTGAAATTTATTATAGAAATGTTTCATAGCGTGTTTGCGTGGCATTCTGATTGCAGTGGTGCGCCTCCTGGCTGGTTATCTCAGTCTTCAGCTCCTTTCTTTTGCCCGGGTAAACTGTGGTCGATATATATGTACGAACACACGTATCTGCGCATGTATGTACATAATACGTATCTAGGTCAGTGTGGTTTTATGGCGCCAGAGACTCGCTATCACCCCCTTCTCCTGTTAGTTACAACAGTTCCGCCGCGTGAAGGCCAGGAGTTGAACTTTCGCTGCCAGAGATAATGAATGCACATGCCAAGGTGGTATTTTACAAGACTGGGCGCTCACCATCAAGTCTGCGCCCCCGGCTACAATAGCAGTTTGCAATTAATCTGTCGGCTTACTATCACGTATGCGTGGTCAGCTTGTCTATTCAACGCAGAAAGTAGAAATAACACACCCTGAGGAAGCCCGTGAGGCCATTTAAATAAAGTAAATGATCCTCTTCCACGCCTTGAGGTATCCTGGGCATATGGTGCTAGCCTCGCTTGCATAGATCAATCGGCACTGGATGACATAGACCAATCGGCACTCGATGACATAGGCTAATCGGCACTCGATGACACCAGTGTCCCTCGCCATCAGGCGAACCCACTCCGACTTTAGAGGAACTTGTAATTTACGTCCCCAAGTCAATGACGAGAAATCAACATTTTAATGCAACTGACCGGTGTTGGGGTTGAACCCACTACTTCGGCATCAGCACACCGGATGTTTAAGAACGAGCGCTCCTAACCATTCGGCCATGCCAACCTTCAGTTTTGATGTTATGTAGTCCTCACAAGACTCTAAAGAGGTCATTTAAATAATAGGAACAGAGAATGGAAATCTAGCTCTAAGGAGTAGCCCTACAGGTTCGAGGGGAAGGTAACATCCTCGGGTTCATTATTTCGTCAAAGTGCACAACCTGATGTCTTATGTAATAACATACTGTCACTGGAAATTCCAGGGAAACTGACAACCAACATAACAAATTAATACACAAAAGAATGAATGATATCACCAAGACAAGACAAAAATGAAACCATCAACTGATTAAAGAAATTAGGCATTCAAGATATTTTAGGCACGTTACGAGAAGAAATAAATTAGAGAACTTGGTGACAACTGTCAAAATTGGGAGGATACGAATAACTGAAAGGCAGAGAAATAAATATCTGGGTGGCTTGGCCACGTGGTATGGTCGAGACAAGAACACAGAACTGATCCACGACTCTGGTGATCGTGTGAGATGGCGAAACATGACCGCCGACATTTTTTTTCGGTATGGCACATGATGATGATGACTGTCATTGAATGCCAGAAGGAGAGTACTGACATGTCATATAGAACATGTTTTTTGCTGTCTGGCAGTGAATCATTGAAAGGAAGAGCTTGGAAGCAACCGAGATAGGTTCTTGAGACGAATGGCGCGAATACCTTGGGATGCCAGAGTGGCTTATAACTATTGCGTGTGGAGTAGATTTTCCGGTTACCAGTGTCCCTCGCCATCAGGCTAACCCACTCCGACTTCAGAGGTACTTGTAATTTAAGTCCCCAAATAAATGACGACAAGTCAACATTTTAGTCCAACTGTCCGGTATGGGGTTGAGCCGCTACTTCGGCATCAGCAAACCGAAAGTTTAAGAGCATCGCTCTTATCCATTCTGCCATGCTGACCTCCTCTAAGACGAATGCTGCGAATACCTCGGACGGCCAGAG
The DNA here is from genome assembly GCA_014155875.1 of Cepaea nemoralis. Lineage (NCBI taxonomy): Eukaryota > Metazoa > Mollusca > Gastropoda > Stylommatophora > Helicidae > Cepaea > Cepaea nemoralis. The sequence goes on along the minus strand of JACEFZ010016557.1, from coordinate 144,723 downwards.
TAACTAACAACGATCTCTTGGAAGAGGCTAGAGTAAAGTATAAGAAAGAGACACGCTGTGTTGTTTGGTCATGTAACTACAAGTGATGCACCGGTGAACATCGTGGCGAGTGGGAAAATCTGCGGTAGATGAGGCAGAGGCAGACCGGGAAGAATGAAGCTGTGGTCTTTGACGATAACGTGAAGAACATGTCAACAGAATTGATCCACAAGAAAGGGAACTGAAATCTGTGAAGATACGTGAACACTTACCTCTCTTGGCAAGGCGCATTATTATTATTATTATTATTATTATTATTATTATTATTATTATTATTATTATTATTATTATTATTATTATTATTATTATTATTATTATAAAAAACAAGATTCATCTAAAAGACTACTGCCTGAAACAAGTGAAGAGCTTCAAGTATTTAGGAAGTATAATATGAAATGGCAAATCAGAAGATGGGATCGAAAATAGATTCAATAAAGCAAACCAACTCATTGGACAAATGGCACCAATACTAAAGAACAAATAAATACATATTACTAGATGTTGAAACATCACTCTATAAAACAATCTTCCTACCAATCTATCATCATCACCATCGTGTGCCATGCCGGTAAGCGTGGGTGGTCATGTTTTGCTATCTCACTCGATCACCAGAGTCGTGGATCAGCTCAGTGTTCTTGTCTCGACCATACAACGTGGCCAGATATTTACTTCTCTACCCTGCCCTTGTTCTCTTCCCCTCGATCTGGCCAGTTGTCACCAACTTCTCTAATTTATTCTGATTTTCGATGATATTGCAAAACATAATTTTCTAGCCATCTGTAAAGAAGGTAGTTTGCCACTGCTTTCCTTCTTAGCAGTGACCATACTGGTCAATGACCGTAGCCATTGTTTCCCCCCAAAAAGAGATCCTCTGCCTACCGTCGTGAAGCTGGAAACAATAACCTACAACAATCTGTCGGCTGCTCTTCAACCTCATCCGCTACCTGTACCCATGGCTTCACGTAACCCTGATCGAGAGGCTAAACGGGTACTCCACCTTGTCCAAGGGTGTCCTGTAGGCTAGAGGAGGGACAGAGGCACCTTACTTCTCCTTTGATAGGGGATACCCCTACGCTGCTACCCCTAACTTTATACTACAAATGCAAAACCTGGACAATGATAAAAGAAGAGAAAAAAAAAAAAATTCAACAACGGAAATTAGCTTCCTGAGAAGAATACTCAATGTATGAAGAAGAGAGAAATTCAGAAATTAAGAAATCAGGACTAAAGTGGGGGTTATAGCAGCGCTAGATTTAGTCAGAAAACAGCAAGTTAAATGGTTTGGCAATATAAAAAGGCTACCAACTAATAGTATACCACAACAAGCAATAATGTTAGTTAGTCGCTAGTTAGTTAGTCACGGTTACAACTTCACGGCAAAGGGTCGCCCCATTATGCTCCGTCCCTGTGCCAGTGAATATCACACAATATGCTCCTCACCGACCCATGTGAAAAATGGAACAGACAGGAGTCTCGACAAACTAACAGCCCTGCACAAGTATACTATTATGCATAATGCCGCTGCCAGAATGCCAACACAAAAGTCCGCCACGAAAAAAATACAGCTCATCGTCGATGGTAGCGGCTGTCACTAGAAAACCAGCAACCACACATTACTGCATAAGGACAGATGTAAAAGCACCCCACACGAAATTCACAGCTCACAGTCTCTCTCCACACACTCAACTCAGTAGCAGGGCGACGGAAGAATGCACTGCCAGTCCAACATGGCGAAAATGCGTAAGCAGGCCGTAGTCACAAGCATAAACATTCCAGAGGCCTTAACAGCTGAAGCGCCTATCCTCCACAGCAAGTAAAAACAACAAGCAATGATGTACAGACCAAATAGAACCAGAAGAAGAGGCTGACCATGTAAACGATGGACAGAGGATAATAGCAGAATCAATAGGAATCTTGATACATGAAGCCCATAAATGGACGGGGACCGCCCCTAGAGAGTGTTAAGAGTACAATGGTCCAAAACACTTGGGGAAGGGGGTATACTTCTGACGATCAGAAGCCCCCTGCCGTGTTTGCTCCGCAGCGGAGTTTTTTGTCACAAACGTATATAGCCAGTCCATCAGATAATCCGGATAGACGGATGGGCACTCTGTGAAGACAGCGCTTCTGTAGCGCAGTGGTTGAACTGGCTCCACCGGTGAAACGGTGGGGCCGACAGCAGACCTGGCTGACAACCCAAATGCTGTATAATGTCCTTGTCGCGTCAAGTCAGAATACAAGCATCCCCTTGGATCCCCGGAAAGGGGGGGGGGTGGAGCATGAAGGATGCATTGGCCACCACACGGTGACGACCCTATCCGTCCAATCGACCATGATTTCAGCCCAACGACCGGGCTGGCCATGCGTTTGTGGTAAAAGCTTCGCCACCTTCCGGGGAATAAGAATTCACGCTGGACGAAAAAGTGCGAGAGTGCGTCACGGGAGGCACGGTAGTGCTCCCGTGAACGGGATATACATAAGACACAAGAGGATCTCATCCAGGGCGAATCCCACAGTGCTGAGAAGACTCGAGTCGATGTCTCCTATGACCCACCCGAGCAACCTTCCGAGAGTCTCAGGGTGAAAATCAAGTTCCTTAATGCCACCAAGAAGGCAGAGTGGGCACAATTAAATGAAACGTTGTCCCATGTATTAGAGGAGGAAGAACTAAAACACAAGTCCCTTGAAGATAAATTGCTAAAGTTTGGTGAGATTGTATACTCGATGATTCAGTTTGGTTGCAACGAGAAGAAGGAAGCAGTTATTCCGCAGAAGACCAGGCGGCAGAAACTGTTGGAGGAAGTAAGAACACAGAAGAAAGCCGCTCGGAAACGGTTTAAAACAGCACAAGAGCATGAGAAAGATGGCTTGCGCCAGGTGTGGCAACATCTGAAAGCCAGGCACAATGCCCTATACCGAGCGGAACGGTTCTGCAGGAACAGGTAGAAAACCCGGAAGGAACGTGAGAGATTCTTCAGGGAACCATACAAGATTGCACGGACTTGTTCAAACAGCGGCGATCCAGCATCCTCAATGCCAGCAAAGAGGGGCTGGAGAACCACCTCGTGACGACGTACTCCGATGCCCAACGGGACCTCCCACTCGGAGAGATTGAAGGGCTCAAATGGTCGGAGAAACCAACTGTGGATTTCAATGTCAAGCCTCCGGTGTGGAGTGAGGTGGTTATTGTAGTTAAGAAAGCAAGAGGAAAGTCGGCACCGAGGCCCAACGGTGTGCTTTACTGTGACAAAACGTCAGTGGCCCATGTCCTCAGGCCTTCTTTGGGTTTGGGTAAACAGGGGGAAACAGCTTTCGGGAACCCTCAGTTCTCTTGTTCGCTCAATCACCATGGAAGATAGTTCTTTGGGTTACTTTAACAACACGATCTTTTCATAGAACGATTAGATATATGTCTTGTCTTCGGGGAAACCCGATAGGGCGCCTTACACCAAATACACACCAGTGCAACTTCTGGTGCAATTCATGTCCGTTCCAATACCTACAGTTTGGTATTTGCAGCATGTCTATTTAATTCAAAGATTAGGACAACACTGCAGCCTACTACTGGGGAATGGAAAGGTAATAATTGGGTTTTATTTAATACTGCTAGACCTTGGTCTATAAAGCTAACTGGTTGTCTCGACTAGTGAGACGAATTGGCGAAACGGCAGTCTTGCCATATTGGAAGTGGGTTGACCGTTGGCCAATCTAGCTAAGCGTCTTGTTCTTGGCATTGCCTGGGAACGAATCTGAGCAATATAGCTTCCCAGATGATTTCACTTGTTCTTGGCAGCAGATGGACGGGGGCTATCTTTCCTCCTACGGCCTGAACTCTGCATACTGTCTTCTTTCATTGGAAGATAATCAGTATATAGCTACGGTATGCCGGAAGGAGGGAAGGGCTCCGTGGGGATGGGTTCCACCCATCTATGATCTATCTTCTTGAGCCGGAAGAGGGTATCCACTGGGCTATCTCTTTCATCTTTTAGCGGATAGGGTGGCCGGGTGAACTGAATAGTTACTGGTCGATAAGATCATCTAGTTCTACGTGTAAGGTGAGGCACTGCCGGTACATTGCGGCGACAGCTCAGACAAGAGCAGCGGCCGGAAGGAGTAGTATCTTCTTTCCTATTCTTGCTGGGAATGGGGAACGACACTTCTTTACATACAGATAATTACCCACACAACACCACAAGAGTTTGTCGTGAGAAAGGCAGGGTTTGCAAGTGAGAGATAAGCCTGGAAATGAATGTGCCCAATAATAATAAAGGCAGGGTATGAGTGTGGAGAGTGAGTCTTATATGCAAAAAGTTCCTAGGGTCAAACGACGGGACTTCGTCAAGCTGAAGGCCTAGTCTAGGAAAGACGCCATCAATCCAGGACCTCTTGTCAGGTCAGGCCAATTCAATCAGGTCTCTTGATTAGTCCTATTATGTAGATATTTTGTTTTAACAACTGATATGCTGAGACCAGTAGGAGTCTCCATGTCGGCTGTACCTGAAGTTTACGCTGGAGGCTTTCACTATTGTTTGTCATCTCCAGGGTCCTCTTCTTTTGGACGTGATTAAATCGGACAGTATCAACAGAGCTTCTATGCTAAAGCTATATACTCCTGATGAAGCCAGGTCAAGGTATTGACCATACCACACATGGTGTTACTAACTCTGAGAGAGAGGCAAGGTTGGTCTTGGGCAAATGACAATTTGCAGTGATGGACGCATCTCAAGTCCTTTCAACGACATAGGCTCGAGATCAGTTAGTTTCTTGTCTGGGCCTACGCATGATTATCCTGCATACCCATTTTGTACAGGACAGTGAAAGGCACCTATCCATTACACCTTCATGAACAATTCCCATTATTTGAAATCATAATTCATTTCCCAATCATTGAAAACCTTGTGCCAAATGAACTTAATTGACTATGAATAGAAGTCCTCACAAACCAGTGGCTTTGGTTCTACAGCGGCCTGTTGTTTCTACAGGGAAAGGAAAGACCTGAAGAATGATGCGGTGAGCTGTATGTGGACTGACCGGACAGTGTATTAAGCTCGGTCTGTGAAGAAAAGCTACCTGAGGCTCTGTGCCTGAACTTTATCCTTGTTGTGTCTGTTTAGAACTATCTGTTTTAACTGCCTTGATGTTTTCCTGTGCTGTTCTTTATTAATTTAATAAATCAAGTTTTAGTTTACTCCAACGATCACCGTGTTATCTATGGATCAGCCAGAAAGACACCCCAGGGAATAGGTCCCGAGGTCGAAAGAGAGAGTGACAGTGAGTCCGGGGAACGGAGGAGGGTTGGCAAGCAAAGACCTATCCCAGCCAGGGCTATAGAGGATTATTTAAACATTGTGACAGGGCTATTTGGGACCCTCCACGTAGCTTGTTACATTAACACAGTCTATAAGATGTGCCTACAGAAGATGTTGCTCGTCTAAGCTGCGAACAAATCTTCGGCTGAGCCTCATCAGTTCACAATGCATATGACTACTGGCAGGATCAATCGGATATCTATCGAACGGACTATTCACGCACACGCAGGCCAAGAGTAGCATCGCTAAAGCGCGCCCTCCCGGTACAAGGTGATACATGCAAAACCACTGGACGCCTACCGACGAGCTTTCAAGCTACGCCGGCAGGACTGACCGAAAAGCTATACCAGCTTACTGACTGCAGGCCCACTACTCATCGAGAGAGAGAGTGGGCGCTTATCGAGACTTTGTCGAACGGTCGTACAAATTTGCTCTTTTGCCCGCTCAAACCACGACCCTAGCTGCACGATGCGATTACATTCTCGAAACGCCTGCCTCGCTAACTTGCGTTGGCTAGGAGGATCCCAGTTTGGTGCACCTCACACAGCCATCCGAGACAACAAACGCTAGACGCGGGACTGATCTTGCGAACCAGACCAGCCCTCATGTGTGGTCTGTTCTGGCGGTCAGTCTGTCTATCCGACTGATATCTGGTTGATCCTATCAGTAGTCATACGCTTGTCACTACGCTTGTCTCAAAACTGACAACAAAAGAAATTGACGGAAGGGCCGTTTGCACGAGACTCTAGGCTACCAATTGTTTGTGAGAGTCACTATATACAGGGATAACTGGCCTGTGGCAGCCTAACGCCCACTGCATCTGTGTCCGTCTCCAGTCGTCTTGTCATGCTCGCCACTGGAACCAGATGGCCGCAGACGAGAGAAGTGAAGTCGACGGAGTTGCGCAACCACTTCCTCACTAAAATCCAAACTAAAGAGCAAGTCATTCGTTCTACATCAAATCATAAGATGCAATGAATGAATGGTCCTCATCATTCGTGATGGACGAACATCCATAAGATGTGCCAGAATGTCATTAAGAAGTTACACCGGATACTGAGATCCGCATGGACACACAAGCGCATCAGCGGAGTGGAAGAAAGCCATCGGAATCTACATTCACAAAGAGCAAAACTCAACCAGTATTGCCCAATTCAGGTCGATCTCTCGTAGAGGGGAAAATATTCTTCTCAGTCATGGCCAGCGAATCACGACGATGAGGAACAAGTACGTAGACACGGCGGCTCAAAAAGGGGGGATACCTGGTGTCCCCGAGTGTCTTGAACACGGCTCCATGATCTGGGAAACTATCCAGAGAACGAAGATGAAGAAGGAGGAACTCCACATGATATGGTTGGATCTGGCCAATGCGTATTGGGTCAGTGCCACACCAGATATTTTGGCATGCACTCAAGGCTTATCACGTGCCCGAGAACATTACGGAAATGCTTATGCAGTACTTCTCGGGCTTCTCACTCCGTTTCTCGACCAAGACGTTCACGACGAGATGGATCGACCTGCAGGTGGGTGTTGCCAGGGGATGTACGATTTCGCCGATACTATTTGTCATGGCCATGCAGGTCACCCTGTATGCGGCATCCGGCTACACACACGGTCCAGATACTCAGCGAAGGGAAGAACACTGCGCCGCTTAAGGCCTTCATGGACGATACGACAATCCTGACACCGAAGGAGAGTGATGCCAGCAGCACCCTCTCCAGACTGGACGATCTGATTCGCTGGTGCAGGATGAGCTTCAAACCCAAGAAATCGAGAAGCCTGTCGATCGTGAAGGGTATAGCTGCGGAAAGGGTGTTCGTGGTTGCTGGACAAGCGATTCCCACAGTGGTAGAGGAACCGGTAAAGAGTCTCGGTCGTGTGTACGATTCAATCCTGACGGACAGGAACACGGTGGTAAGGTGCAAGAAGTGTTGACTAGCGGCCTGTGTACCATCGATAAAACCAGGCTGATAGGCCCAATTCATGCTTATTCCGAAACTCATGTGGCCGCTGCTGATATATGATATAGGCACAACCACAGTGAGCACCATGGAGGGGAAGATAAGCAAGTACATGAGAAAGTGGCTTGGAGCACCACCATGCCTCACGACTATTGCAAGCAGAGTAAGCTCGTCCTCCCATTCCGGTCTCTCATGGAAAAGTCGGAAAAGCCAGACTCGCGATGATGCTGAGCGAGTCTCCAGATGAAACGGTCAGCACCTCAGTTCCCGCCCTGAGAACTGGAAGGAAGTGGAATGTCGTCAGCGCGGTCGAAGATGCCCAGGCAGCTGAAGGAGGTCATGGTGCACACCCAGTCCGACAGACGGGGCTTCGGGCACCATGACGAAGATCCGATGTGATCAAAGGCGACGACAAAGGAACGCAGAGACATGGTGGTCAAGGAGATCCGTAAGGGAGAGAATGACGAAAGAATCCGTGTGGCTGCCCAACAGGCGCAGCAGGACCAGTGGATGTCATGGGACGAGATAATGCAAAGATCTTTAACCTGGAACGAAATCTGGCGCATGGCACCGCTGCGCATAAGTTTCGGCTACCGATCCCTCTACGATGTCCTGCCATCAGCTGCCAACTTAGTCAAGTGGGGGAAAGCCACCGATCCGTCCTGTCCCCTCTGTAGAAAGGTTTAGACAGCAGAACACGCATCGTCCGCATGCAAAGTCGCCTTGACCCAAGGCCGATTTACTTGGCGCCACAACAAAGTCCTTACTGAGTTGGCGGCCATTGTAGATGTAGCCAGAATGCAGGCGAACGGAGGGGCCAGGCCGAGACCGGAGGGAATTTCCTTCGTCCGAGCCTGCAACAAAGCAGATACATCGGTGGCCGCTCTGCCGACTTGCCGCTCCCAACCATTTTCGATGGTTCCGAGGACTGGGGACTAACCGTGAATCTAAAGGGCCGTGGCAAATACCCTGAGGTGATCCAGAAGTTTGGCTTGCGACCTGACATCGTACTTTGCTCCTCGTCAGCCAAGCAGCTAACTCTGATTGAGCTCACGAGTCAAACATTGAGGAGCAGCACATGTACAAGGTAAAGAAGTACGATGACATGGTCGCTAGTCTTAAGATGGAAGGGTACACTGTCAGGCTATTCGCCGTGGAGGTAGGTGCGAGAGGTCTAGTCTTCCTCTCCGGATATGATGTGCTAAAGAAATTGGGCATTAAAGGAAAGCAAGAACTCGGGTACAAAAACAACTGCGTGAGGCAGCCGAAAAAGCCGTGTGCTGGCTGTGGAATTGTCGGAACCTGAGTTGGGACATGTCTCCAAACTAGTAAGGTTAAAAGCGATATCTGCAGAACTCCTCACAATCTCTCAATTAAGACCCCGAATTTGCAACGTCTCGTGTCGACTATTGTAGCCTTTCCTCCGAGCGAGGGTGGTGAGTCTAAGTGCAGTCAAATCATACAAATATCGGTCAAAGTCCAACCTCCATAACAGAGCGTCCGTAAGTTGCGCTCACTTGCAGAGACCAAGAGGTGGGTCCACAATTAAAAGGAAGAACCGGCTTTATAGTAGAGTGCTGCACCGTGAACAGGGCACGAAGAAGGAACACGGCAACGGAAACAGATGGAGGCTGTGGCTGGGGAAGAAGCAGGCTCCTCACTACCACAGGTGTTAAGGTGCAAACACAGGCTGCTCAGACTCGCCTCACTGATGGAGGTGAAGCTTGAGAGCGGACATTGTAACAGCTAAGGGAAAAGCACAAGGACAACGAAATTGACCGAGCGTCTCCACGGCAGAGGAAAGACGCCTGGAGTCATGACCCGGACGGGACCGCCCCTAGAGAGTGTTAAGAGTATAATGGTCCGAAACACTTGGGGAAGGGGTACACTTCTGACGATCAGAAACACCCTGTTGTGTTTGTTCCGCGGCGTTTTTGTCACTACCACTAGCACTTGTCCTACAGCAAAGATCTGAAAGGAGAGCAAGAGGACGCCCGAGAAGAAAATAGATTGATGACATCAAAGACATTGTACAATCACACGAAATGACATCATCCAGTGTCACCCACCGGGAGCTGGAAAGTCAACTACTCCTCCCCACGCCGCTTGACTGCAAAAGTGGATGATGATGATGACCAATGAATGCCAGGCTGGCCGTGAGCCCGGGCCTACAACCCCGGTCATGTGATCTAACAAGGAAACGTCACCATCATGGCAGAACACCCGGCAGAGAACGATATTAAGCAAATATTTCGTCGATTATTGTCTATACCTACAAATAAGGTAATTTTAACATTAATTCTTTGTAGATGTGGGTAGCATAAATTGACGGGAATGGTAGGTTAATGACGGAAACTGCGTCAGTCCAAGAAACTGGTATGGTTTTGAGGACCAGCCTTCGGGACCTCCGGATCCAGTGGAAGTGACTGTGTCACTGTCGTCTTGTCAAGGGCCAGTCTTTTGCGTTGTTGACTGAGCGTCAAAACTTGTTTCTTAAGTGAGAGGGCAGCCTGATTTGGAGATACCGAGTTTGAATCTGCTATGCCTACCACCCAGTGACTATACCGAGTTTGAATCTGCTATGCCTACCACCCAGTGACTATACCGAGTTTGAATCTGCTATGCCTACCACCCAGTGACTTGTCCTTTGCAGAAATTTCACCCCTTTTCATTTATTGTAACAGCCTTCCCTTAAATTTCTCGGCATTCTTCCGAATTCAATTACAGTCCCAAATTATTAATTATTTAGTGTAAAAAGTATCCCTTACAGGGCCTCATTAGTTGATGTTGTCGATCAATTCCGGTTCAGTGTGACGTTGACTGCTAGACCGACAGATGGATGCAATAAATGTTTTTTGAGCCCAGAGGGCCCTGACTGTCGTTGGAGTGTATCTATTTCCACATATAACTGATACACTCGGACGACTGTGAGGGCCCTCTGGGCCCAAAAAAATTTATTGCATCCATCGATCGGTCTAGCAGTCCAGGTCACACTGAACCAGAAGTGATCGACAACACATTCAATGCTCGTTCCGATATGTACAATTTTTTTCCACAAAGAACATGCTTTCGGACAGTATTTACAACTTTTGTGCCACAATTTCCACGTATAACTGAAATATTATTGGTACGTAATTCCATTTTCTCAGTTCTATATTTTAGTTCGTAGTGTTTAATATTTTTTTTATTATATCATCTAATGAGGCCCTGTAAGGGATGCTTTATTTATACACTAAATAATTTGGGACCGTTATTCGGAAGAGTGCCAATTTCTCTCTATCGTAATCATACAATTACAATACATACAGTACACAGCGTATGATACACTTACACTTACATACATGGATCAAGATGTCATGCCTTTGTTGCTATCATGTGTAAATTATCTGTCACATTTTGAATCCATCTGTCCCCGGGAAGGTTAACCCGGTCAACAAATGCCCGCAGAAGTCGGATGTGTCGGCCTAATGGCGCAAGAACGCAGCTCTGCTGTAAACAGGCACAACGCAATCACGTCCGAAAAAAAAACTCCGGATGAACGAAGAAGAAGAAGAAGAATCCATCTGTGATGTTACCCAGATAACTTTCTCCATAATTATTTTTTCAGATGTCAAATTTTACATGTCAAAAATATTTTATTTTCTTCAAATGTATGTGTCTTTATAAAACCAATCTTCTTGTCTTTAATATCGGAGTGACTATACACAAAATATTGTGAATAGTACGAGCCGCTATACACACACATTTGTAGCTGGTCACATGATTATTCGGCTGGTCACGTGATGTCTACTTCCTTTTGACTACATTATTAATGTTTGCCAAACTATCATTGTGTTCTCGGGAGTGTAATGGTTAGTATCTCCGCCTGTCATGCGGGAGATTGGGGTTCGACTCCATGCCAGCATTTAAAAAAAATTTTATTAAAAAAAATTTTTTAATCAATCAATCAGGTGCCGTATCCACAATGAAGGTTGGCTGCAATGGATCTACAACACTGTCCTCTTGCCTTGACTGTACATTCTGTCAGGCTGATGTTCGTTCATCTCTTGATGTTATCTTCCACTTGTATCGTTGTCTACCTCTTGCTCGCTTGCCCTCCAGTATGGTTTTTATAAGAGTATCATGTCTTTTAACATGGTCGAAATATTTCACTTGTCTCCTCTTTATTTCTTTCATCAACTCTCTCTTCAATCCCAGTTTTTCTAGAACCTCTGCATTTGATTGTTTTTGTTTCCATGAAATCCGACCTATTCGTCTGTATATCCACATCTCCAGGGCTTCTATGCGACTTTCTAGTTGCTTGTTCAATGTCCAGGTTTCCGAGCCATACAGTAGCATTGAATATGCGTAGCATTTGACAATTCTCATTTTTAATGCGTTATTATTCTCTCTAGATGTTAATGCTGGTCACGTGATGTCTACTTCCTTTTGACTACATTATTAATGTTTGCCAAACTATCATTGTGTTCTCGGGAGTGTAATGGTTAGTATCTCCGCCTGTCATGCGGGAGATTGGGGTTCGACTCCATGCCAGCATTTAAAAAAAATTTTATTAAAAAAATTTTTTTAATCAATCAATCAGGTGCCGTCTCCACAATGAAGGTTGGCTGCAATGGATCTCCAACACTGTCTGTCTCTTGCCTTGACTGTACATTCTGTCAGGCTGATGTTCGTCCATCTCTTGATGTTATCTTCCCACTTGTATCGTTGTCTACCTCTTGCTCGCTTGCCCTCAAGCCTTGCCTTCCAGTATGGTTTTTATAAGAGTATCATGTCTTTTAACATGGCCGAAATATTTCACTTGTCTCCTCTTTATTTCTTTCATCAACTCTCTCTTCATTCCCAGTTTTTCTAGAACCTCTGCATTTGATTGTTTTTGTTTCCATGAAATACGACCTATTCGTCTGTATATCCACATCTCCAGGGCTTCTATGCGACTTTCTAGTTGCTTGTTCAATGTCCAGGCTTCCGAGCCATACAGTAGCATTGAATATACGTAGCATTTGACAATTCTCATTTTTAATGCGTTATTAATCTCTCTAGATGTTAATGCTGATTTCATGCAGTTGAAAGCATTTTTGGCCATTCCTTTTCTCTTTTTGATTTCCATTTCACTTCTGCCATCATCTGTTATTATATGTCCAAGATAAGAGAAACTTGTTACTTGTTCTAGTATCTGCCCGTTTACTGTGATGTTCATTGATGACCTTTCCTTTTCACTGCTAATTATCATAGTTTTTGTTTTTTGGATGTTAATATCTAAGCCACATTCTGCACTGTCCCTGTTTACTTCTTCCACTAGGTCTTGCAACTCTTGCTCACTTTCTGCTTGTAACACAGTATCGTCAGCATATCTAAGATTGTTTATGATTCTTCCATTGATGCTGAGTCTAGGCACTTCAACTTGTTTAAAAATTCTTTCTGTGTATAGGTTGAAGAGGCTTGGGGTCAGTACACATCCCTGCCGTACTCCTCTTTTTATCTCTATAGGCGACAAATAGTTATTACACATCTAATAGATGCCACTTGTTCTCAGTACAAGTTACTAATAAGTCTGATGTCCTTTCCGTCTACTCCTATATCTTGAAGGCATTCATGTTGTACTCTATCAAAAGCTTTCTTGTAGTCTATAAAACAAACATATATACTTTTCTGAACTTCTATATATTTTTCAATTAACATCCTGAAACAGATAATTGCTTCTCTGGTGCTGCTGTTTTTGTGGAACCAAAATTGTTTTTCAGCTAGTAGAATAGTAGAAGATAGTAGAAGATATGGAAATATAGTATGTGGCCAAAATATTGGAAAAGAACTATCTTCATTCCAATAACTTAAAATGGCAACCTGAAACCACTGAAAGTAAACTTACCAAGATATCAACACCCAATAAATGCTGGGTTGACTGCGGCGTATGCAGCTTACTTTCTCTCCAAAAAATTTATAAGAATAAAACATTTAATGTGAAGAGTCGAAGTGTGTAATGTCGAAGAGAAATGAAAAGTTGAGTTAGAAAATTTTCACATATCTAAAATAGATGCAATATTTTTATGAAAGCTTTGAAGATGCCTAAAAGTTTTTATCACTTTGTTTATAATGCATATGACTGTTTTATAAAACTTTAAGAAAAATACAACAATTATTTAAATTACATAATATAGCAATGCTACTAAAAGTAATGTCCCTTGATATAACTTTTCTTGTTAAGTCCCCTTAATTATACGTCTTTCCTTTTAATGTTGTTTTATTACGTACAAAACTGTTTTTAAACTAACTATGTCAGTTGGCTCCGCGGGAGTGAGAACAACATCTGTACAAAATTTCATCTCAATCGGGTGGTCTGTTCGGGAGCGCATAAAGGACAAACAAACAAACAAACATTGTCTTTTATACACACACACACCCACCCACCCACACACACACACACACACAAATAAACATAACTCAGTAGCCAGCCCCATTTCTCAGGAGCTGCGTATATTTTATGTGTGTTTGTTATTTTAAAACTGAATTTGAAAATTCAGATGCTAAGTAAGATTTCCAGACGCCATAGTGACCAGGTGCCCTGAATGTGTATAGTCCTGTAGACAATAATCGTTATACTTATTTTAAACCTCAGCATTCAAATTGAAACGGTTCGTTTGCTACATCCCACACATGCTCTGATCACTATGACTGTACCCTTCTTAACTCTCTATGTCCAACCATTATGAATGCCTGCTAAATAATTTATTTTAACTGAATAACCACATTAACCATGTGCTATCAGTTTAGAATCTTTCAAAGTCATTTAAATAAGAATAACTGTAATCTAACATTGTTTAAAACTATTATCTAATGTAAATATCGGTCTCTATGGCTAAGGGCTTGCGAACGCGGTTAGTGAAACGGTTCGTTTGCTACATCCCACACATGCTCTGATCACTATGACTGTACCCTTCTTAACTCTCTATGTCCAACCATTATGAATGCCTGCTAAATAATTTATTTTAACTGAATAACCACATTAACCATGTGCTATCAGTTTAGAATCTTTCAAAGTCATTTAAATAAGAATAACTGTAATCTAACATTGTTTAAAACTATTATCTAATGTAAATATCGGTCTCTATGGCTAAGGGCTTGCGAACGCGGTTAGTGAGCCCGTATACCCGGGTTCGAAACACAGTAGTGCTGGTTTTTTTGAAAAAGGTATAGGAGCTGGTCGTTCAGAAAGCAATGGCAAACTACTGAACGTAAAATTTGCCCAAGAATCACGAACAGCGAAAATGCTGGGATTGACTGCTATGTCCTGTGAAGGACATGCAACTTAATTTTTTTATTTAAAATGTAAATATGCGAGGCCGAAAACCAAGGGCATTGCCATTTCTAAAATCAGAAAAGTAACCACAGCTAAACATTTCTGCTAAAATATTACATACTTTCTTTCTCTCGTGGGCTATTTTGAAATGACAGACCTTTCGGTGTAAAACGTCATTTACAGGGCATTAAAATTAAGGAAGATACACAAAATTAAACAAATGATGAATTGTCAAAAATCTTTCACTAAAGCGGCGCTTGGAAGTCAAGTGTCGATCCCTTCTGTCACTAAAGTGGCATATGGCAGTGAATCAGTTAAGCATTGTTGTGTATTTGATGCAACAACACATACTGATAGTCTTGAATGTCAGAGCAAAGCCAGCGAGAGTGCAATAGGCGAATAATATGCTCATTAATGCGCCCATGGCTGGTACGTTGTTTACTTGGCAGTGATGATAGATTGGCATCAACAATACTTGGGTTGATACCCATGGTCTGACGCCTCATGACTGAGGTCACAACCCAGATGATCCAGGTGGGCGCACAGGGCATTCTTTCTGCCTGACACACATCTTGCCTAATTTTGGCAACGTGTTACCAGCAATTGAAGAGATTTTGATGTGGTGCACAGTTTATATCTTTCTGACTGTGCAGTCGCTGTAATCTTCTCACTATAGCTGTGTCTTAAGTTCTGTTTAACTCTATCGCTCTGCACAGTTCACAACAGCTAACTCTTTAAAACAACTCAGCGCATCTCAAATAACAACGCAGTTCAGTTTCAAATGTTATATTGACTCCAAGTATTAGACAGTTCACATTATCACTTTCACAACATGTCTATCATGCTTCTACGATACTTAGAGTCTACACAATAACTATACATCTCACTAACAATGTAGGGGCTCATTATTTGGCCATTCTATGGGAACGAAAGAACCAGGTCCAGCTCCGACCATGGCTCCACGCAGACTGATTGCCTGGAGGACACACTGTCTCCTTGCTTACGATTTGCCTTGCTGTCCTCATGCCAGGCGTGAATCTGTGAACCGCCCAAGCTTCCCACTGAATTGCGTGAAGCTCTATCTTCTATCAGTTCACTATTCCATGACCTAATGTAGGATCATGGCAGAGGGGACAAATCCTGAACATTCACAGTGGTAGGCAGATGTGCCGCTGCAATCTCATAGGCCATCAGATTTTAATTGAAATATGTTGCATGTCTTTTTACAGGATATTGCACACAATCCCTGCATTTATTGGCTGTTTGTGATTTACTAGGTGATTGTACATAACAATTGATAAATATTTTATGCTGTTTGTGATTTACTAGGTGATTGTACATAAAAATTGATTCAAATTTTGTGGCTGTTTGTGATTTACTAGAAGATTGTACATAAACATTGATTCAAATTTTGTGGCTGTTTGTGATTTACTAGTTGATTGTACATAAAAAATTGATTCAAATTTTGTAGCCTTTTGTGATTTACTAGGTGATTGCACATAAAAAATTGATTCAAATTTTGTGGCTGTTTGTGATTTACTAGGTGATTGTACATAAAAAATTGATTCGTCTTCTTCTTCTGCGTTCATCCGGATTTATTTTTTTGAATGTGGCTGCGTTGTGCCTGTTTACAGCAGAGCTGCGTTCTTGTGCCGTTAGGCTGACACATCCGACTTCTGCGGGCATTTGTTGACCGAGTTAACCTTCCCGGGAAAAATTGATTCAAATTTTGTGGCTATTTGTGATTTACTAGGTGATTGTACATAAAAATTTATAAACATTTTATGCTGTTTGTGATTTACTAGGTGATTGTACATAAAAAATTGATTCAAATTTTGTGGCTGTTTGTGATTTACTAGGCAGTTTTACATAAAAATTGTCAAATAAATTACAAACAGCCAATAAATGCTGGTGTTGTTTAGTAAAAGAACATGCAACTTAAAAAAATTAAAATATGATGGCGTATTGGAAAGCAGTGGTACTATTTGCCATTGCTTTCTGAACAGCTGAATTTCACACCCTCAACCCAGTTTGTCTGGGAGTTGTGAAACTGCAGTCACTAACCCCTATTCCACAGCCCATCATGAAATTTTAATGCACAACTATTTTATTCATGTTTCATATGTAATTCTGTTTTCCCAAATTTGCCAGCAATGTTTCGATTGTGGTCATAGTAACCCGACATGGGCAAGTGTAACATATGGAGTCTTCCTGTGTATTGACTGCTCCGCCGTGCACAGGTCACTTGGTGTCCACGTCACATTTATACGGTCAACACAGCTGGATACAAACTGGACGTGGTTGCAGCTCCGAGCAATGCAAGTTGGAGGAAACGCCAACGCTGTGAGTATTTGATAACGAAAACGACAGTTTTCATTCTTCTCTTCTTACTTTTATATACAAAGACAATGCAGACAACAGATTTTCCTCTTCTTACTTTTATATACAAAGACAATGCAGACAACAGATTTTCCTCTTCTTACTTTTATATACAAAGACTATGCAGACAACAGATTTGTCTCTTCTTACTTTAACTGATTCAGAGCCAAACAAAAAATGGGTTTTGCCCAAGCAGAAATTGATGGCAGAAAATGGGAAGTAGGGGTGTGTTATAATAATAATCTAAAAATTGTTAAAATGGTAGCAAATATATTGTATTATATATCAAATTAAAGGGCATTGCACAAGGAACATGTTGGTATTACTAGTGTTGCTATAAGTTAGAAATATAATAATAATATTTGCAGATGTAAAAAAAAATTGAAGACAGGGGTGACAAGTATGTGAAATTTCCACTTACCAAGGTGCTACTGCTCCAACGCTGTGTATAATCAAATGAAACTTACTGAATTATGATAACTACACCACTTTGCTACACAAATATCAATAGAACGGCTCCCCCTCTGCCGTGCGTCCACCTTGACGAGGTAGAGGGGCTTGAGCGTTCCAATGACCCCAAGAGCTATGCCGACGGTAGCACAGCTACTGGTAGGGTCACCCATGTCGGACAGGTCAAGGGAGAGGGACCAGACGAAGTGACGCACAAACCTGCTGCCTTGTAGGTAGACTGGGGACAGTCAAAGGCTAGGGAAAGCATCCCGAACAAATGCTTGTCGAAATCGGATGTACTGAGCCACAGGCTTGACAAAGAAGTGCAACGTAACTTTATCATTTCATGATGCCACAGATGAAAATAAATCGTTATGGTGCTAATCCCGTGAAGTCCCATCAGGCGGTGATAGTGCCGGGCCCCCTGCCTCGAGGGGGTCCACCCATGACTACTGGTGGTCACCTTCCCCTGTGCTGTGGAGTCAAGGCACAGAGGAGTAGGTTAAGAGTTATTGACCAAACACCCCGGACACTCAACATACTACAATGGAATGCAGAAGGAGTTTATAACAAGAAAGCCTCCCTAACACAGCGTCTTCATAAAGATAGAATAGATGTGGCATGCATTCAAGAGACACACCTCAACGCCAATCGCACATTTTCAGTCAAGGGATATCAGGCCACACGTTTTGACCGCGAAGGACACAAAGGAGGAGTTCTAATACTTACACGAAATACAATACCTTGCAGCGAAGTATCTGTGATCTCTGACAACCAAACGGAAATTATAGGTGTTGATATAATGATAAAGGACGTGAAAATAAGAATTTACAATCTGTATAGCCCGGCAGATAAGGATCTTACACTCTCAAACATGGAAATAACTGACACAAATTGCATTGTTGTCGGAGACTTTAATAGCCGTTCAGAAAGATGGGGATACCCAGATACTGACAAAAGAGGAGATGAAGTGGAGGACTGGGAAATAGACTCAAATCTCCATCTACTCAACAAAGCGGATGACACACCGAGCTTTTACTCCAGAAGATGGATTACCACTTCTACTCCAGACTTAGCTTTCTGCACAGGAGACATCCTCCACAAAATCGATCGCCATGTGCTTGACCAATTAGCAGGTAGTGACCACAGACCAATCAAGCTTGTAATAAATATGGAGTATGTTCCACAGGAGCAAAAGCCTTTGCCCCGTTGGAATTACAAACGAGCAGATTGGGACAGATTTGCCATACTAACAGACACATATTGTGAAAACATAAATACACGATATGGCAACATGAAGCAAATGGTGGAAAGTCTAAACAGAGCAATAATACAGGCGGCCACTGAGTCTATTCCAAGAGGAGCGAGGAAAAATTACAAACCATACTGGACTGAAGAACTACAAATTTTGGAGGACAAAGTTGAAGATGCTAGGAAGACCGCAGAGAGAGAACAAACAACTGAAGCGAACATCTCTCTCAAAGCCATCTCAGCAAAATATAAAAGAACAGTAAATCAAACAACAAGAGATTGTTGGAGGAAAAAAACAGAAAACCTGAATTTTGACAGGGATGGAAACAAACTATGGAAACTAGTGAAAGCCATGAACAATGAAGGACCTAGAAACAAACAAATAACAATTAAACAAGGAAATGCCTTGCTTACAGGAAAAAAGGCTGCAAATGCACTAATGGAACACTATGCCAGTGCAAACCACATTGATATTACAGCCGAACAGAAGAATGCA
Source organism: Cepaea nemoralis (assembly GCA_014155875.1). NCBI lineage: Eukaryota > Metazoa > Mollusca > Gastropoda > Stylommatophora > Helicidae > Cepaea > Cepaea nemoralis. The sequence goes on along the minus strand of JACEFZ010016557.1, from coordinate 125,541 downwards.
ATCAAAGATAAACAGATACATCATAGATATACAGAGACAGCAGCAGAATATATGATGGCAAATCTAACAATGGAAGAAATGGAACAGGCAATGAATACCCTAAAAAAGAAGACATCACCAGGAAAGGATGGAATCACAAATGAAATGCTAATAGGACTAGGCACTAAGGCAAAAAAGAAACTACTAGCAGTCCTAAATTACAGCTGGAAGAGGGGAATAGTCCCTCAGGCATGGAAGGAAGCTATACTAATACCAGTCCCAAAGAAAGGAAAAGACCTGGAAGAACCAAATGGCTATCGACCTATCAGTCTTCTTAGCTGTGTAGGAAAATTAATGGAACGCATTATCAATGGCAGGCTAACATGGCATCTGGAAGAAACCCAACTCTTAACACCTCACTAAGCAGGATTCAGAAAGTACAGATCCACTGAAGATCAAATAACCTATATAGCTCAGGAAATAGAGGATGCCTTCCAAGAGAAAAAGCACACACTAGCGGTCTGGATAGATTTAGAAAAAGCATTTGATAAAGTATGGAAGGAAGGACTGAAAGTAAAACTACAAAAAATGCATGTCTGTGGGAAAATGTACAAATGGATCAGCCACTACCTTGAGAACAGAACTGCCAGGACAAAAGTACAAGGACAAACCAGCAAAATGATGCTGTTGGAGCAAGGTGTCCCCCAAGGAGGAGTTCTTTCACCAACATTATTCCTAGCATATATAAACGACATCACGGAAAATTTTCCAGCCAGAGTACACACATCATCCTTTGCAGATGACCTAGCCATATGGACAGCTGAAGAATATATTAGTACAGCTAACAGCAGAATACAGCAAGCCTTATTAGCGCTAGAGGACTAGTCAAAATCATGGCTAGTGAAGATAAGTGAGGAGAAAACAACATGCACAGTGTTCTCCCTCTCAACTAAAACTCAGCAACCTAAGCTGGTATTGAATGGAAAAATATTGCGCCATGAAGAAAATCCAAACTATCTAGGAGTCACCTTTGATCGTCGCCTGACATGGAAGACACAGGTTGAGAAAAATCGAACAAGAGCAAGGCAAAGAATGGCAATCATGAAAAAGCTTGCTGGTACAACGTGGGGAGCAGATGAGAAAGTTCTCAAGAAGTTATATACTGGACGGGTGAGGCCAGCACTGGAATATGGCATTGCAGCTTGGGCAACAGCAGCTAAGTCAAACTTTAACAAAATAAGTAGAGTCCAAAACCAAGGAATGCGAATCATAACTGGAAGCCTGAAGACAACGCCTATTAATGAATTAGAAAAGATAACTTGTTTACAACCAATGCAGGATAGAAGAGATAGCAGAGCCCAGCAACAAGCTGAAAAATTTAGAAGATTGACAGACCACCCTATGTATAAAAGGTTTAGTGGTTTTGGAAAGGGAAGACTGAAGCGTAGCAACTTTGTAGAAACTGCAAAACGAAAGATTAGGGCAGATCCCATACTTAACATATCAACAGTCAAACCCATTTACAATGCAGACAAGTTCCCAGCTTGGAGACAGCAGCAACTGCCTGAGATGATAGAAAACATTCCTGGTATTGAGAAAAAGAACACTCAGCATGAAACCGAAAGAAGAGAAATAACCCTAAACTACATAAAAGAACATTACCCAAGCAGCAATTGGACCCATGCATATACAGATGGATCAGCCAAAAATTCAGTAGAGAATGGAGGAGGAGGAATTCTCCTAAATTTAAAAAATGGAGTGAAAAAAACACATTCAGTGGCAACTGGAAAGTTTTCAAGTAACTTCAAAGCGGAGGTAGAGGCTCTGAAAACTGCAGCAGAAATGCTTTTGATGGAGGAAAATAAAGACACGCAAATAGCTATCTTTACAGATGCAAAGTCAGCTGTCTCAATACTGAAGAGCAAAAACAGCACAGAACTAGCTGACCTAAGAGCAGCACTCCATGGTCTATGCCAGAAATCCAAAAAAGTTGTAATACAGTGGATCCCATCACATTGCAGTATACCTGGAAATGAAGAGGCTGACAGACTGGCAAAAGAGGGCGGACGACTACCACAGCCTGACATAGACATAACCTATAATGAGGCAAAGAGGTTGATAAAAAGCACTTATAGAACCAAATGGGAATCAGAGCATCCAGGCCACCAGAAGGATGATGCATATTACAAACTCGACCGAAGAGAACAAGTAGCAATCTTCAGACTCCGCACAGGACATAACAGGCTGAAATACCACTTGTTCAACAAACTAAAGATAGGAGATACAGATGAATGTAATTGTGGAACTGGTAAAATGACAGCTAAACATTTGCTGCAAGAGTGCCCAATATATGCAGAACAGAGAAAGATATTTTGGCCCACACCTGCTTCATTCGAGGACAAGCTTTATGGAGATATCAACAAGCTCAAGTCGACTGCAGCTTACTTTAACTGTATTCAGGTTGACATTTAAATGTACATGAAGAAGTTTTTAGACTGCCACACTTCATACCACAGGCATGTCGGTTACACAAGCCTCCCAGAGGCATGAAATGGAGTATTGCTTGGATAGCAAATCCATTACGTGGAAAGTCCGAATCGAAAGCTCACTGTGTGGGCTTCATAAAAGGTGGAAAAAGCGTCCTAGTGGCACAAAATGGAATATTGCTTGGATAGCAAATCCATTACGTGGAAAGTCCGAATCGAAAGCTCACTGTGTGGATGTCACCTGCAAACTGCATTCTTCTGGCTTCTGGAAGAACAGCCTATGGTGAACGGAAGGCCCAATATATAGAAGTAAGGCTAAGCAGCCATGTGCAGGACGTGACGATTCCTTGGGTGAGCCCAGTACCAGAGCGCTGTGTGATGGCTCTGCAATTATGGAAGCCTCCTTGGATGGCGGGGAATGCCCATGGTCTGCCCCTGCCTTCCCTTGAGGGCCGACCAGGATGCCTTTGGCTGTTCTATATGGGCCAGCTGGGATGGGAGATAACACCACAACAGTGAGAGTCTAACGTCCTAAGAAACCCCCCGGGAAGGTTAACCCGGTCAACAAATGCCCGCAGAAGTCGGATGTGTCGGCCTAACGGCGCAAGAACGCAGCTCTGCTGTAAACAGGCACAACGCAATCACGTCCGAAAAAAAAACCGGATGAACGAAGAAGAAGAAGAAGAAGAAGAAGAAGAAGAAGAAGAAGAAGAAGAAGAAGAACGGCTCCATAACACCAATAAAACACAATAAACACATCTTATTTTGAAGCGCATCATTGTCACATAAAATAGAAAATGTCGGAAAATCACGAGACAGGTTTTGACCGTTTTCTGCTGATAAACACAAAATGTACGCTATTTTTTATTTAGTTATAATTATTATTCTTTTAAATTTAATTATTTAAATACTCCTTAAATGTTTTGTGATAGGCAAAGCAAACTTTAGGGGCACAAATGTGGACCATTAGCTAATTCGACATGATGACAAACTTTCACGGTTAACGGCTAACCAGCTAAGGTAGCCGGTTAGTTTTGTTTACGTTCATACAAACAATTAATTTTAACCAAACAACCACATTTAATGTGCTATCAGTTTAGAATCGATCACAAAGTCTTTTAAATCAGAATAACTACAATCTAAAGTTTTAAAAACTATTATCTAATGTAAATATGTGAGGCCGAAAATCAGGGTCGATGCCTTTGTCAAATCAGAAAAGTAAACAAAACTTTGTATCTAAGAATTTTTCCTCAATATTCATCCATTTTCTGCCTCTTGTGGCCTGTGTGTAAATGAAAAACCTTCTTCCTGCGGAAACCGTCATTTCGGGGCATTAAAATTAAGCTAGGTTTCGCAAATGAAAGAAACAAACGAACCGCACAAATCTTGGCAATATATTGATGAAGGGGCAAAAAAGTTGAAACTTTTTGGCAATCGGTTGGCGGTTGGCATCGAATCAGTTAATATACAGAGCCTATGCATACAACAGATTCTTCTCTTCTTATTTTTATATACAGAGACTATGCAGACAACAGATTTTTCTCTTCTCACTTTTATATACAAAGACTGCAGACAACTGATTCTTCCTTTCTTACTTTCATATACAAAGACTGCAAACAACAGATTCTTCTTTTCTTACTTTCATATACAAAGCTATGCTGGCAACAGATTCTTCGCTTTTTACTTTTATATACAAATACTGCAGATGAGATTTGTTTCTTCTTACTTTTATATACAAAGACTACAGGTGAGATTCTTCTCTTCTTATTTAACCCTTTACTGGGCAGATGTTTGTCTGTTTTGTAGCCCTGAACGGGCAAGAAGAATTTTGAGGTTCAGTAAAATTTTGGGTTATGTTAGTAAAAATATCACATAAAAGTTGTTAGTCAACAGATTTTAGTAAAATAAACAGCAAAATGAAGGGAAACGCATGCAGAATATTTTACTCATGTAAATGTTGCCGCTAATCCATGCATGAAAACAAATATTTACAAAATACAACATATTGTTTGTGATTGTCAGTCATCTATATTGCAATTTACAAACACATTTTCAGAATCATAATCACTTTCTTTAAAGTCCGACTCATGACTGCTAACGCAAAGTAATGTTGATCACTGATATCTAGCTCTGATTAATAGTCAACTTCGTGCCTTTTAATGTCACTTAAATTGAACCCAGTGAAATCTCCACTATCACTTGAAGAATCGTGAAATCCATTTTGAAATACAAAGCGTAAAACCCACAAAAACTATTTTAAAAAATCCGTTCAAATTCAAAGTACACGCTTGCAAATGGCGGCCACGTTGTCAAGCTATCAGCGAAACCAAAAGTAGACTTCTTCTTCTTTCGTTCGCTTGAAATATGTCTATAACTGCAATGCTGTCTCTTGTATGAATTGAACTGTCTTTTTCAGTTCACACAGCGTTCTTCCACATCTTCCACTGTCGTCTCTCTAGGCCAGAAGGTTTGCCTAGATATGTTATATTTTGGGCAGTCTTGGAGTATGTGCTCTGCTGTCTGCGACGCCAATCCACATGTGCACATGGCTGTTTCACCAATCTTGAATTTTGTATACATGTGGTTGCGTAATCTATTGTGCCCTGTTCTGAGGCGCAGAATAATGACTTGTTCTGGTCTATCCATAACGTGGTAGTCATCTTGAGCAGGTTTTGGTGGCTTTCTGACTGATTTGATCATTCTTTTCTTTTGGTGGTATGTAATGGGCACATCAGGCTGTTCTTCTTTGGCTCCTTCCTTAGCTAATTGATCAGCTCTGTCGTTTCCGGGTACTCCACAGTGGGATGGTATCCACTGTATGGTGACCTTATGCTGACTGCTAAGTTCAGAAAGTAGTGTCCTTAGTACTGGCAATTTCCCAGACAGGAGGCCTCGAGTACTAATTTTGCATCTGTCAATAGCACCACAGGTTGTGTACCATTGCTGATATTTAGTAATTTCTCTGTTGCTATCTTGATTGCCTCAATTTCAGCATCGTAGTTATGGCAGTACTTTCCTGTCGGTACTCTAGCTGTGTCCCTAGTACTATTTGGGTATTCTATGTACACTCCCGCTCCTCCATTTCGAACAGCATTTTGTGCTGACCCATCTGTGTAGACTCGGGTCCAGAGGTCCTGTGGGTATTCTTCATCAAGGAAGCTGAGAGTGGCTGTTCTGCGCTGCACACTGTTCTGTTCTTCCTTGTCAAATATTTCTCTCACTTTTGTCTGGATTTGTAATGATAGTCTATGCTCATCTTTCCATGGAGTTCGCTCTGGAATAGTTGTTAGGGGGATACCAACTGTGGGCAGATCGGTGGTTTCTCTGCAGAGTCGTTTGGCCTGGTGGATAAAACTACTTTTTTTCAACCGCCCCATTGCTAGGTTTTCAAATCTGTTCTTCATAGGGTGGCCTGGCAAGCTGAGGAACTTTTCTGCTTGTATTAGCGTTTTCGTATCTCTGCGCTCGCTCAGTGCTTGTGTCCTCCCCATCTTCTCCATTTCCACTATAGGGGTTGATCTCATCCCTCCTGTGGTGACTCTAAGTGCTTGATTTTGCACTTTGTCCAGCTCTTGTAGTGTGATTTTTGATGCCGAACACCACGCAGTTGACCCGTATTCCAGGTGTGGTCGTATGCTCTGTTGATAAACTTTGCTAAGTATTTTCCCACTGGCTCCCCATGTGGTTCCACTTAGCTTTCTCAGGATGGCTATTTTCCTTCTGGCTTTTGCTACTGCTTTGTTGATGTGCTTTCTCCATGTCAGCCTGCCATCAAATGTTACTCCAAGGTATGTTGGTTCTTTATCTTCTCTTAGGGGTGTTCCATTTATCTGGATGGTCCCTGCTTTTTGTTTTGGGGAGAGGGTAAATAGGGTGGTGCTGCACTTGTCAGTGTTTATGCTGACACACCATCTATTTGCCCATGCAACAAATGTGTCTACAGCTCTTTGTAATAATCTGGTGGCCACTGATGCATGTTCATTTGTGCTCCATAGAACCAGGTCATCGGCGTACATTGACGCTTTAATTCCATGCGGTAGATTAGCAACGAGATCATTGATGAAGATTAGAAAAAGTGTGGGGGACAAGACTCCGCCCTGGGGAACACCATGACGCAGTAGTACTTTCTTGCTCTTTAGTCCATCTATCAATCGGAAAGCCGCGAGATCGCATTTTTACAATGCATAATAACAGTCACGGACGCTTTAGGCTGGATTGCTCGTTTCGGGATAGAAACGTTCCCGGACATTTTGCCCGGTAAATGGGTAATATACAAAGACTGCAGACAACAGATTCTTCTTTTATTTTATATACAAAGACTGCAGACAACAGATTCTTCTCTAAAATGGATTTTGTTCAATAAATCCCTATCATCGAACGTTAGAAAATGAATTCTTGCATGAAACATAGAACCAGTTTTAACATATGGCTGTGAACCCTGGATAATTAGTAAACAAGCAAAAAAATCCCTTGAGGACATCAGAAATGTGATTTTACAGATGAACGCTGAAAATCCCCTGGACAAGCAATCAGGTAATCTTTACAGAAGCTAAAATACAAAGATAATTTATTACAAACATTAGAAAGAGACAGTTGTAATTATTTTGCCATATCACAAAAAGAGAAAAACTGGAACAGGTGACAATGCTAGAGAATAATGGAAAGAATGATAGAGAAAGACATAACATGGAAAGTTGTAAGTACACAATTTTATACATGCTGTTGGAGACCACCAGATGTGGAGAAGCATGATTGCCTATGCCAGTGGACAAGGCACTTGATGATGATGAAGCCATATTATTAAAGCTAACTTTGATTTTGTTTCAGAGAGCATTTTTCCAACAACATGGCTGTACCACAAATGATGCCCAGAAAAAGTACCACAGTCGAGCGGCGACTTTATACAGGGACAAGCTGGTGTCATTGGCCCAGCACGCAATGAGGCAACATGGAACTAAGGTATTGTTGATTCTGCTTATCCTTCTTACATTTGTGTTTGCTATAGGCGGCTAATACATTGCTTTTCTATCACTTTATACGTCATTTCATATTGAAACAGAAAAGTTATTGGTTTAGGTGATAAGTTTTCTTATTCATTTGAAATAAGTTTATGTGATGTGGGTGTGGTGTATGTGTTGTGAATTTGATATATGTAAGTGAATTGATTTGGTTTGTTGTGTCAAGGACAGTTGGTTGTGGCTTGTTCTTCTATGAGTATGTGAATATTTGACGGGGTAATGAACTGTTGAGAAAAGTGGTGATGTGGTTTTTGAGAAAAATGTTGAGAATATCATGCGTATGAGAAGAAATATAATGAAGTATTGACGGCCGCAGAAGATACACGATCACTCATGAAAACTATAAGGAGAAGACAAATTAAATTGATCAGGCATATCATTAGAAGTGATAGAAGAGATACATTAGCATTACATGGGGACATAGTAGACAAGAGAGGCATTGTAAGACACAGAAAGATGTATGAGGAAAGCTTAAATAGTTTGGCAACAAATAATAATATAAGCAACACCAATGTTGCGTTTCCTTTACAGGATGTCTCAATCGACCCCAGCATTTATTGCATGTGTTATAATTGTCCTGGCATATTTGATGCTCATACCGTTGTGAAAATCAAAGCAAAATGATCTGCCACCAATTTGCCTGCACTTGACTTTAAAATGTTATGTTGAGTTTGCGAAACAGCATTCACTTACCCCTAAACTACAGACTGCGACTAAGTAACATCATCATCAAAATATCAAGTGACAGGATTGAAGAGCCATGCATTTCATTTGTCCTTTTCTTCAGGTGGTAAGAGTGATATAGTGACACCTGCAGCACTCATTACCTCAGCATTCATTTCTTCACCACAGGGGATAAGTCCACTCGTAAACCAGTCAGTTGCACTTCAACATTGTTTGCTCGTGCAGAAAGTTATGGCAAATTACTGAACTAAAATTGCCTAGAGAATCATAGTAGTGTCCCGCAAAGAACATTTTAAAATGTTGCATGTTCTTTGTCAGTTGATGCATTAAACCCCAACCCGAATTTGAGTGTTTAGGCAATTTAACATTCAGTAGTTTGCCAGTGCTTTCTGAACAAGAAGTCTACATTTAAGTTCAGATGACCGGAGTTGATCAGTTGATCCCCATACTCTGCCATCAGTGCACTGAAAGTTTAAGAGCGAAAGAGCTCTTATCCCTACGGCCTTGCTTGCTGACCTCGGCAAAGAACATGCCTCATTCAAAGGTCAAATCGTGCAAATACAGCGTTAGTGCTTTCGATCGTTTTATTGATTTGTGAAAATGATTTGACAGTGCGTTGACTAGCATACTTCTGTGGTGCCTGTCATTACAGCCATTTCTTGATGAGCAGGAGAAAGGGAAGAAGGTCAGACATTGGGCGTTGCTTTTATAATTTGCATTCTTTCATTTGTATGTTCTTTTTCTGCGCAAACTATTAACAGCGTATGTACTTGTATGCACTACAATGGTGGCAATGTATTTCCAGGTATGAAATCTGCGGCATTTTTAACAAATTTAATAATTATAGTTAATATGCTGTATTTTTATTGGACCGTTCAGTGTTTATTTACTAACTAGGGGGCGATTTGTATGAAATTTATATTGTTATTCTGACAAAAGTATGAGCACTGTTGGATAAGGGTTTGATACCAGCTCTCCTCATTTGCTATGAGAGGGAAAGCGTGAGCACCGGTTCCTTTGGGCACACAAACCTACAAAATGTGAGGGTCCCAAGACTTCACATATCAACATCAGTGTGCCTGTTATGGGGCAGGGTCAACATTTGTAATTGGTATATGGTGCTAGAGCCATATTTGAGACAGATGGGCACTCATTGAGTGATGTGCTCACAATCATGCTGGCTGTCTTTACTTCCCAGGAAAATTGCTGGTACCCTTGTTTTCTAGGATCAACATGTGTTAGGTGAAACTTAATTATGCATGCACATTTGTGGTACAGCATTACATTTTCTTCATTTTCTGAGACTCAAATACGCGTAGATGTATTTCCATTTAACTCTTTTTATTGGGTTTAGAAAAGTTACTTTAACTACTAAGGGACCAAAAGAGTTAAAGTAACAGTTGGATTTATGGTCTGTTAAAGTAATAACTGCAGGTGATTTGAAAGCAGACAGCCTTGTGTTGATTTTAACAATGCTAAGCCACATGGCATGGACTTTAAGAAGTTTCAAAACATATTCTGCCATTGGTGGTGTGACATGTTACACTTTTACATATTCTAGGCCGAGATATGAGGTTTACTGGTGAAGTTAGAAAAATGAGGGACACAATTATGTGCCTTGAGGTGAATTTGGCATATAGTTCTAGCCCATAATTTGCATATGGTTCTAGGCACATAATTTGGCATATAGTTCTAGGTCCATAATTTGGCATATGGTTCTAGGCCCATAATTTGGCATATAGTTCTAGGCCCATAATTTGGCATATAGTTCTAGGTCCATAATTTGGCATATAGTTCTAGCCCATAATTTGGCATATAGTTCTAGGCCCATAATTTGGCATATAGTTCTAGGCCCATAATTTGGCATATAGTTCTAGCCCATAATTTGGCATATAGTTCTAGGCCCATAATTTGGCATATAGTTCTAGGCCCATAATTTGGCATATGTTTCTAGGCACATAATTTGGCATATGGTTCTAGGCACATAATTTGGCATATGGTTCTAGGCCCATAATTTGGCATATGGTTCTAGGCCCATAATTTGGCATATGGTTCTAGGCCCATAATTTGGCATATGGTTCTAGGCACATAATTTGGCATATAGTTCTAGGCACATAATTTGGCATATGGTTCTAGGCACATAATTTGGCATATAGTTCTAGGCACATAATTTGGCATATGGTTCTAGGCACATAATTTGGCATATAGTTCTAGGCACATAATTTGGCATATAGTTCTAGGCACATAATTTGGCATATAGTTCTAGGCACATAATTTGGCATATAGTTCTAGGCACATAATTTGGCATATAGTTCTAGGCACATAATTTGGCATATAGTTCTAGGCACATAATTTGGCATATAGTTCTAGGCACATAATTTGGCATATAGTTCTAGGCACATAATTTGGCATATAGTTCTAGGCACATAATTTGGCATATGGTTCTAGGCAAATAATTTGGCATATGGTTCTAGGCACATAATTTGGCATATAGTTCTAGGCCCATAATTTGGCATATGGTTCTAGGCCCATAATTTGGCATATAGTTCTAGGCCCATAATTTGGCATATAGTTCTAGGCACATAATTTGGCATATAGTTCTAGGTCCATAATTTGGCATATAGTTCTAGGCCCATAATTTGGCATATAGTTCTAGGCCCATAATTTGGCATATGGTTCTAGGTCCATAATTTGGCATATGTTTCTAGGCCCATAATTTGGCATATAGTTCTAGGTCCATAATTTGGCATATGGTTCTAGGCCCATAATTTGGCATATAGTTCTAGGCCCATAATTTGGCATATGTTTCTAGGCCCATATTTTGGCATATAGTTCTAGGTCCATAATTTGGCATATGGTTCTAGGCCCATAATTTGGCATATAGTTCTAGACCCATAATTTGACATAGTTCTAGGCCCATAATTTTATCAACCAATTGGCACACAGTAGGTGATGTGGTCAATGCCATACTGGTCACCTGTATTGTCCAAACCATTTTCAGGTACATATTTTAGGCTGTGGTAGGGGGTTCAACTCTTACACTAGTCAGTTGGACTAAAATGTTGAGACTTATTGTCCTTGACTTCGGGACCTAAGTTACAAGTACCTCTGAAGTTCAGAGTGGATTCACCTAGATGGGGGACGGGACACTGGTGAATAAGGAAAGCTAATCCACAGAATATTTTTAGTGAGTCGGCCTGTGAGCATGGTAAATGACAAATCTGCCTCAGTGATGGTTCGAACACAAGACCACTGTGCCAGCAGGAAATGTGACAGTAGGCATTGAGCTGCTGCGGCTCCCTATGAGGTGTGGTGGCAAATTGGAATTTATTAATCATATATGTAAGCAAACACAGCTATATAAAGTCAATTTTTGTAATTGTACTTATATTATAAATCCCTGTGAATATTAGCATTTATTGAAATTGTGTATATTTTATGCTTGTAAATGTCACATATATGCATGTACATACATACGCGTGGGTTGACAAAAATAATTTACGAGTTGAGTACTGCAGTGCCTTTAGTTCTTTGACTTCATCATTTATTTGAATAACGAAGGCACACACAATAGATTGCACAATTTATTGCCTGGCTTATTTTGCTGCATCTCGTCAGGTACATACTGCAGAATTCACACAACATAAAGTAAATTAACTAAATAAATCTTTCAAGCTGAAATATTCACATGTTCACACAGTAATGTCAATTGTCTACCACAGTAATTTTAAGCTGACTAACACGTCTTTCTGTTTGCACAAATCTGGCTGAAGTGAATGAATGAATAATACATTGGCTGAAGTACTTAAAACACAGTCACAAGTACTGCTTGAATGTGGAACATCTGTTGTTATTCCCCCCAGTAATCTCACTGGCCAAGGGGTTAACGACATTGTTCGTAATCCTGTATAGCCACGTGGGGAAAACAGCAGCTGCGAGAATCAGGCAGCGGTTCGCGCTGTGCTGGTAACTTATGGGGGTACATGAGCCCGTCGTTCAGAAAGCAATGGCAAACTACTGAACGTATAACTTGTCCTAGTACATCAACAGCAGCTGAAAATGCTGGTGTTGACTGCAATGTCCTGTGAGGGATATGCAACATAAAAACAAAAAATCTCACATTTAAAACAGACTCTTTCTGTTTGCACAGAACTTGCAGGAGCCGCCAATATAAGAATTCAAAACTGTGTATTCCCTTTGTGAATTTAAGCACAAAAGCTACAAACAGTATGTTGCACTGTTTACTGTCTGGCATATTTCACTGCATCTCAGCAGGTGCATATCCTTAATACCTACTCCATCTGTGAAAGAACTGTTGTCTTCGTACACCAAATCATACACCAAATCAAACTGTATTTATAAATTCCAGTGTGAGTGGCAAGCAACTTACATTAGTGGAGCCGAACGACAATTAGGAAATCAGTGTGGGTGGAAACGAGTTTGTCAGTTTTAAGAAATCACTGTGCAACTGACTGGTCGTGAAATGATGAGCTCAGAGATTTCAAGACATCTGCTTAAAAGCAATCATAAGGTTAACAAAGAAAGGCGCTTTGAATATTGTACTTGACAAACAATAAATTTATTGAGGCATTCGTAATTAAGCGGTTTCAGCCAGATTATTTAAACAGAAAGATTTCATTTTGAATTTGAGATTGTCGTGGGGATAACTGATGCTCCAGATTTAAACAATATCAGTGACTTGTGTTTTAAGTATTTCAGCCAAAGTATAATTCATTTATTCACCACATCACATGATATGTAACTGTGCAGTTTGCACCTGACGAGACATGCCAAATAATATGTCAGGCAATAAATCTCTCAACATATTGTTTGTGGCTTCTGTGTTTAAATAAGTTACTGAAGTACATGCAACATTTAAAAAAATCAATCTAGATTTGCTGTAAATAGAAAACTGCTTGCAGTTGTTTTCTTCCATTTTTCAGACTGTTAATCAGTTGCTGCATTAACATTTTATTAACTGAATTTGGACTAAATGTTTACTCATTTTTTGGAAAGAAAAGATTTCTATTTTTATGTTAGTTGTACTGTTTATTTTTATCTTACTCAAAATATTGTGTTTCAGTTACACTTTAATTGTAGCTTCTTTTGTTTGAATGTAGATTGTTTTTCTCTAGTTTTCTCTTTTACTGTAGTTAATTTCTATGGTTATAAACTTAAATGACAGTAACATATTCTGTTTCCATTGCTATGAAGTAGGTTTTTGCTGTATTATCACATAGTATTAAAAGGTAGATTTGTAAAATATAACTATCTCATTACTCTCAGTAGCTATATGTAGGTAATTATCTGTTACCATTTCTTCTGATCTCTTAATTATAAAATGGTTTTGCTGTAATTGCTTCCATTCCTAAGAAATAGATTGTTTGCTACAACCTTTGTTTTCTATTGTAGAGTGTTTTCTGTAACCATCTATTTTTAGTGTTGTAAAGTAGATTTTTGAGTATAGGCACTATCTTATTATTTTAGGTGTAGGTTTCCTGTAATCTCTTGTTTTTCAGTCTCATCTTATCTCATCTCATCGCGTTCCTCTTGTACCTTGCGGTGTTGAGGTGAACAGCAGGAGAGTGTCCGTTTATGGGGTTCAGATATTGTTATTCCCATGGACTCTGCTATTCCCTCTGTCCATCGTTTACGTGTTTGGCCTTTAACATTGCAGGGTCTATATCCATTTGGGTCAGTCCGGTTATACTTAGTTTTTCTACGAGCAGTATGCAAATCCCATGCCGGCTTGGTAGGCCAGTCGGAGGTTTAGGACAAATATCTGACCAGAGAGAGTCCATTCCCCTCTGGCGAGACAGAGCTCCTTTGGCCCATGACCTGGTGGTCGTGGTTTCCCAGTCTACACCACATGGAGGTTGCGTTGACTTGTGTAGTCTGCGGGTCATCGGCAGGCTAATTTTCACTTTTCACCCCTTCTGAGAGAGGCTAGCCAATCCTTACCCTGCTGGCTGCAGGGCCAGGTGCAGTCCACACCTTGTTTTTCAGTATAATGATAAAATAGACTGTTTCCTCTTGTTATATCTTGTTATACAGTATAATTATAAAGTAGATTTTCCACTATTTCCCTGTTATGCAGTATCATCATAAAATAGATTGTTCCCCATAGTTTCATGCTATACAATATAATTACAAAGTAGGTTGTTTCCTGTAGTCATCTCTTGTTATACAGTATCAGTATAAAGTAGATTGTTTGGTCTAGACATCTCTTGTTATACAGTATCATTATAAAGTAGATTATTTGTTTTAGCCATCTCTTGTTATACAGTATCATTATAAAGTATATTGTTTGGTCTAGACATCTCTTGTTATACAGTATCATTATAAAGTAGATTGTTTGGTGTAGCCATCTTTTGTTATACAGTATCATTATATAGTAGATTGTTTGGTGTGGCCATCTCTTGTTATACAGTATCATTATAAAGTAGATTGTTTGGTCTAGCCATCTCTTGTTATACAGTATCATTATAAAGTAGATTGTTTGGTGTAGCCATCTCTTGTTATACAGTATCATTATAAAGTAGATTGTTTGGTGTAGCCATCTCTTGTTATACAGTATCATTATATAGTAGATTGTTTGGTCTAGCCATCTCTTGTTATACAGTATCATTATAAAGTAGATTGTTTGGTGTAGCCATCTCTTGTTATACAGTATCATTATATAGTAGATTGTTTGGTCTAGCCATCTCTTGTTATACAGTGTCATTATATAGTAGATTGTTTGGTCTAGCCATCTCTTGTTATACAGTGTCATTATATAGTAGATTGTTTGTTTTAGCCATCTCTTGTTATACAGTGTCATTATATAGTAGATTGTTTGTTTTAGCCATCTCTTGTTATACAGTGTCATTATAAAGTAGATTGTTTGGTGTAGCCATCTCTTGTTATACAGTATCATTATAAATTAGATTGTTTGGTGTAGCCATCTCTTGTTATACAGTATCATTATATAGTAGATTGTTTGGTGTAGCCATCTCTTGTTATACAGTATCATTATAAAGTAGATTGTTTGGTCTAGCCATCTCTTGTTATACAGTATCATTATAAAGTAGATTGTTTGGTGTAGCCATCTCTTGTTATACAGTATCATTATAAAGTAGATTGTTTGTTTTAGCCATCTCTTGTTATACAGTATCATTATATAGTAGATTGTTTGGTCTAGCCATCTTTTGTTGTAAAGCATAATTATAATGTAGATTGTTTTCAGTACTTTTCGTTTGTAATTCATTTTAAAGTAGTTTAGTCTAGCCATTAGCCATCTCTTGTTATACAATATAATTATAAATTGGATTGTTTCCTGCAGTCATATCTTGCTATCTGGTTTAACTATACGGAGGTCTGGTTCCAGCAGTCATCGCTAGCTATAACATAGAATTATAAAGTAGATTGTTTCCTGTAGCCATCCCTTTTGTTGTTAGAAGCATTCTGCAGCATAACATTGTTGCTAATGTTAGTATGTCTTCATTGTCAGCTCATGTCTTTATTCCTGCTAGTGCCACAAAAAATACAATTTGCAAATGCGTCTGCGATCATCATTCATTATTTTTGCGAATATGAATTGTATCAGCTCATGTCTAGTTGCATTTTTGAATTTGTGCGTATTTTATATAATCTGTGCAGTGCATCTAACCCTGGCAACTGCTTTGGCAAGAAAATATGGCTTTTTATGAATCACTGCCCTTATTATTTAAACCATATATTTGCTTTAGTGTTTATTATTATTATCACAGTTTTGTCTGTGAACAAATGTGGGCATATTGTTTTATATCTGCCGGGGGCTGTAACTTATTTACGATTGGTTTGATTTCCAGATTTTGTGGTTTGCTAAAATGATAGTAATAAGGCAGTATGTTTTCTCTCTGAGCGAAGGCATCGTGGCTAAGGAGTCGTGAGCAAAGTTTTGCAATCCAGCATACTGGGTTTGAAATTAGACACAGGATATTTGGAAGCAGACTGCCTTTTCACCTAGATATGAGCGTTGATCGTTGAGAAAACAATGGCAAACTACTGAATGTAAAATTGCCTAGAAAATTACACTCAGATGGTCTCTGTTATTCTTGTTTTTGTATCTGTACCCTAGTTCTGGTCTCCGTGGCAAAGGGCTTACGAATGCGATTCACAAGCTCGCTTATCCACGTTCGAAACACAGCTGTGACCGATTTGGCAGCAGACAGCGTTTCACTGGGTTTTAACGAGTTGGTATGGTCGTTCAGAAAGCAATGGCAGACTACTGAATGTAAACTTGCCAGCAGTAAAATGCTGGTGTTGACAGCGATGTCCTGTAAAAAGGATATGCAAAAATAAAACTCTAGTTCATGGTTGTTTGGATTTTGCAGTTCAGGTTTGTCAATGAAGTGGGGGAGCAGCCCTTCTCCCAACCCTCCTTGTTCGCCCCTTACAGCATGTCCGGCAAGTTACAGTGCGTTTCTATTCTTTGCTCACCTCAAGGGCCCTCGTAACATATGGACATGCATGGTAGGTTGCCATGTTAATCTGTGCTTCCCCTACCAGCGTGGTAACACACGGGGGTGTTATGAATATGGTAAACATTTATCCATAGAAACAAAGCGGCGACCGATTTAGCAGCAGGCTGTGTCGCACTGGTTTTAAAGTGTTGATATTGGAGCCGGTCGTTCAGAAAGCAATGGCTAACTACTGAATGTAAACTTGCCAAGACATCAACAAAGGCAGTAAAATGATGGTGTTGACTGCAACGTCCTGTAAGGGATATGCAACTTAAAAAACAACATTTATCCTTTCTGTTATGAATGTTGGAAATATGACTCCCAAATACTGTTCTCTTGTTCATTAACCCTTTACCAGGCAGACGTTTGTCTGTTTTGTAGCCCTGAACGGGCAAGAAGAATTTTGAGGTTCGGTAAAATATTGGGTTACGTTAGTAAAAATATCACATATAAGTTGTTAGTCAACAGATTTTAGTCAAATAAATAGAAAAATGAAGGGAAAAGCATGCAGAACATTTTACTCACATAAATGATGCTGCTATTCCACACATGAACACAAATATTTACAAAATACAACATATTGTTTGTGATTGTCAGTCATCTATATGGCAATTTACAAACACATTTTCCGAATTGTAATCACTTTCTTTAAAGTCCGACTCACGACTGCTAATGCAAAGCAACGCTGACCACTGATATCTAGCTCCGTTTAATAGTCAACTTCAAGTCTTTCAATGTTACTTAAATTGAACCCAGCAAAATCTCCACTATCACTTGAAGAATCGTCAAAATCCATTTTGAAATACAAAGCGTAAAACCCACAAAAGCTATTTAAAAAATCTGTTCAAATTCAAAGTACACGCTTGCGAATGGCGGCCACATTGTCAAGTTATTGGCGAAACTGAAAGTAGACAATTGGAAGTCTCAGAAAGCCGAGAGATCGCGTTTTTACAATGCATAATAGTCATGGGTACTTTCAGACAGTTTGCCCGTTCCGGGGTAGAAACGTTTCCGGAAGCTTTGCCCGCTAAAGGGTTAAGAGTGGAATGCTGAATATAATGATGTGGTTGTGCACCTACAGCTTTCAAGTTTTAGTGTCTGTAATGTGTGTTAGGTTCTCTGCTTTTGTCATTTACTTCATTGAGTGCCAATTGTTACCTGTGAGCCTTTTTTCTTGTGGTAAAATTGTATTTGGATGTAAACAAAAACAAAGTTTTCACACATAGTGGTAATGATCATTAAAAGAGAAACAATAACAATAAATATATCAGACAACATTTAATTATTTAGATAGTGTATGTGGAAATTGTTGCTTGCATAATTGTTTATAGAGGAAATAGCATTCTGTTGATTATAAATATTTACATACATGCAATGTAACAGTTTGGTGTTGTGAGAAATGTTGTCGCCTGTTTAGTGCTGTTCTTATTATTTGCTGTTCAGGTCATTCACTGGTCGTGCTTAATCTGCAATACATTGTTTAACTTCTCTTGTAAGAAATAGTCAGCTATTTTGTGCAATTGCTCTTTAGTGTTCATGTCTTTGGGAACACATCTTAAGTCCTCTTGCCAGAACTGATATCCATCAAAATGGAAGCTCCATGACTTCTGCTTGAGCTCTGTCCTCTGTGGCCACACCTGACATCACCCAAGTGTATGTTGTACAGTCCTGAAGGATGTTGTTCAGGGATTTGAAGTCCCAATTTCATATAGAAATGCATCTATGGACAAACTTTGAGATGGTGTAGATGACCAAGTAGTCTGTAATTACATAGGGACACGCATCTTAGGGCAGACTTTGAGATGACCAAGTAGTCTGTTGGACATATTCCTGTGGACAGACTTTGAGATGGTGTAGATGACTAAGTAGTCTGTAATTCCATATGGACACACATCTTAGGGCAGACTTTGAGATGACCAAGTAGTCTGTTGGACATATTCCTGTGGACAGACTTTGAGATGGTGTAGATGACCAAGTGGTCTGCAATTCCATATGGACATGCATCTGTGGGCAGGCTTTTACATGGCATAGATGACCAACTTGGTCAGTGGAACTATTATGAGATGGGATAGACGGCCAAGAAGTCTATGGGACTTCTTTGAGATGGGATAGATGGCCAAGATGTCTATGGGACTTCTTTGAGATGGGATAGATGGCCAAGATGTCTATGGGACTTCTTTGAGATGGGATAGACGGCCAAGAAGTCTATGGGACTTCTTTGAGATGGGATAGACGGCCAAGAAGTCTGTGGGACTACTTTGAGATGGGATAGATGGCCAAGAAGTCTGTGGGACTACTTTGAGATGGGATAGACGGCCAAGAAGTCTATAGGACTTCTTTGAAATGGGATAGACGACCAAGAAGTCTATGGGACTTCTTCGAGATGGGATAGACGGCCAAGAAGTCTATAGGACTTCTTTGAGATGGGATAGATGGCCAAGAAGTCTGTGGGACTACTTCGAGATGGGATAGACGACCAAGAAGTCTATGGGACTACTTTGAGGTGGGATAGATGGCCAAGGAGTCTGTGGGATTACTTTGAGATGGGATAGATGGCCAAGACTTCTGTGGGATTACTTTGAGATGGGATAGACGACCAAGAAGTCTATGGGACTTCTTTGAGATGGGATAGATGGCGAAGACTTCTGTGGGACTACTTTGAGATGGGATAGATGACCAAGAAGTCTGTAGGACTACTTTGAGATGGGATAGACGACCAAGAAGTCTATGGGACTACTTTGAGATGGGATAGACGACCAAGAAGTCTGTAGGACTACTTTGAGATGGGATAGATGACCAAGAAGTCTATGGGACTACTTTGAGATGGGATAGACGACCAAGAAGTCTATGGGACTACTTTGAGGTTGGATAGATGGCCAAGAAGTCTGCAGTGGCCAAGCCTTAGTTTCCTTGTACCCTTGAAGTTGGGACTGTCAGGTCTGTTGTCCATGTCTATATATTTTGTCCACTAAGACATGTGTTGACTGTGGATGACTGTATTTGCTTCTAGGTATTGTAGTGGGTATCTGAACTGTTCCCATTTGTGCAGCAATTGTTGAATCTCATTTTCAGCTCCACATTGAAAATCACCATGAACCAACATCACCAGAAGCCAAGGAGGTTGATTTCTTCTCTGAGCACACACAAGAGCCAACTGAGGACGTCTCCACTTACCCCATGGAAGACAACGCCAGACTAGGCAGATCATCGTCCGCAACTTCTGTAGCAAAGCCAATCAATGGCAATGGCAAGGAGATTGAAGGTAACATGGACCTGTAGACTTATCCATTCTCCTCCTGAACTTATCCATCCTCCTACTGGACTTATCCATTCTCCTCCTGAACTTATCCATCCTCCTCTTTGGCTTATCCATCCTCCTGGACTTAGCTATCCGCCTTCTCTATTTACACATCCACCTTCTCATGTTTCTGCTCTGCTGTTGCAATTGCAAATCCCCATGGCACATAGACCCTCAGCCATCTCATACAAAATCCTTGTCTGTTGTGCAATGTCTAGTATTTCCTTCATGTCTCTTCCTTACAACACACTTCTCTAATTCTCTTTTATGTTATTCAGCCTGCCCGTGGTTCCATGACCCTAAAGTTTCCCAAAGGATGTGTGTCTGCCTGTTATTGCCACCTCTGTTATTCACTGATTCTTATGCCATCTTTGAGGTCATGAGACGAGGTATAATAACCAACTTGTCATGGGAATAGTGAGCAGAAATATTATGGGGTAGCTGTTACATCGATGGACTGAGCACTTGTGGAAATGCCCAGTTTGCAGTGCCATGTTTTGAAAGAACATAACATAAGGCGTGCCAAGTCAGAAGACTTCTGTTTGGACATCTCACTTTGCCATAGATCTAGGACTGCTCATAAATATATTCTTAGGATACAAATGTAGTGGTTTCACCTTGCCTTTCAAATAGTGTATGATGCTTCAAAGAAACTTAGAAATCCCATTAGGAGACATTGGAAAACCCATATGCCCATCATGAATTGAAAGAGCTACATATACTTGTTCGATGTTTTCCCTTCATGTGTGTGCATGTATTCTGTTTTCTGCAATGTGCCCAGATCCATCAGCTGGACCTAATGTAGAAGCTGCACTAAGTACATCCCCCACCCAGGCTCAGAGCCAAGCAGAGCCAAGAAAGACCATCATTGGAGCCAAGAAGACAACCGCTGCAAAGAAAGGGGTCAGTAATCATTTTTCTGTTAGGAACAACTATTGTACAATGAAAGCCTTCTTGTTGTTTGCTCTTTAGTGTCTACACAAGAACAGCTATTGCACACTTTCAACCTTATTGTTTGCCGTTTAGTGTCTACACAAGAACAACTATTGTACATTTCAACTTCCTCCTTTGCTGGTTAGTGTCTATGCAAGAACAGCTATTGTACAATTTCAGCCTTGTTTGCTGTTTAATGTCTACACAAGAACAGCATTTCTACATTTTCAACTTCATCTTTGTTTGCTGTTTAGTATGTACACATTAACAACTATTGTACACCTTCAACCTTTTTGTTTGCTGTTTAGTGTCTATACAAGAACAACTATTGTACACCTTCAACCTTTTTGTTTGCTGTTTAGTGTCTAAACAAGAACAGCGGTTGTATAATTTCAACATTCTTGTTTGCTGTTTGGTGTCTTAAGCAGTTTACATATAAAATTAAAGAAAGTCAAGACTGTATCATCTGCATATCTAATGTTATTGATGTATCGTCCCCCAATGTTGATTCCTTCCATATCTTATATAGTTCTGAAAATATTTTCACTGTACAGGGAAAACAGATCTGAAAACATTACAAGTCTATACAAGAACAGTCATTGTACAGTTTCAACCTTCTTCTTCTTGTTGTTCACTGTTTGGTGTCTATACAAGAACAATCATTGTAGTTTCAACATTCTTTTGTTCACTGTTTGGTGTCTATACAAGAACAATCATTGTACAGTTTCAGCATTCTTTTATTCACTGTTTGGTGTCTATACAAGAACAATCATTGTACAGTTTCAACATTCTTTTGTTCACTGTTTGGTGTCTATACAAGAACAGTCATTGTACAGTTTCAACCTTCTTCTTGTTGTTGTTCACTGTTTGGTGTCTATACAAGA
This sequence comes from Cepaea nemoralis, assembly GCA_014155875.1. Taxonomy (NCBI): domain Eukaryota; kingdom Metazoa; phylum Mollusca; class Gastropoda; order Stylommatophora; family Helicidae; genus Cepaea; species Cepaea nemoralis. Next base: position 103,776 of record JACEFZ010016557.1, on the reverse strand, counting down.
ACAATCATTGTAGTTTCAACATTCTTTTGTTCACTGTTTGGTGTCTATACAAGAACACTCATTGTACAGTTTCAACATTCTTTTGTTCACTGTTTGGTGTCTATACAAGAACAATCATTGTACAGTTTCAGCATTCTTTTATTCACTGTTTGGTGTCTATACAAGAGCAATCATTGTACAATTTCAGCATTCTTTTATTCACTGTTTGGTGTCTATACAAGAACAATCATTGTACAGTTTCAACATTCTTTTGTTCATTGTTTAGTGTCTATATAAGAACAATCATTGTACAGTTTCAGCATTCTTTTGTTCACTGTTTAGTGTCTTTATACGAACAATTATTATACTTTCAACCTTCTTGTTTGCCGGTTAATGTCTACACAAGGTCGTACAAGCCTAAAATGAGTATCCTGAAATGTACTGGGAAGTAAAGTGTGCTGAGTTGATTTATCAAATATAAGATTAGCACCATATACCCGGGACTCTTTAAGCCATGTAAACAGTTCTTTACTTATTATAGTAACATTGCTATTTATGCAAATTGTGCGGTGGCACAGCCCCTTCCCTTAACAGATTTGTCCTTCTCTTGATGTTACAGAAAGGCCTTGGGGCCCAGAAAGTGAAGAAAGATTTCGGTGAAATTGAAAGCCGAGCCCAACAGATTGATAAGGAGAAAGAGGAGTTTGCCAAGAATGTGGCCGTCGAGGAGGCCAAAACTAAAGAGGATAAAGAAAAGTCGATGGCAAGCATGCGGCTAGCCTACCAGGATATGAGCTTGCAGCGGAAGAAGGAAGAGGAGAAGCTGATGAAGAGTGATCCGAAGAAAGCCGAGCAAGTTGAGCGACTAGGAATGGGGTTCACTGGAAACAAGTAAGGTCTTATGTGTTTGTAATGTAATGAAGATGTAATATTTTTACAATGTAATTAAAGTATAATATTTAAAAAATGTAATTATGGTGAAATATTTTGACAATGTAATTAAGGTGTAATATGTTTTTGATGTAATTAAGGTATAACATTGTGACGATGTAATTAAGGTGTAATATGTTTTTGATGTAATTAAGGTGTAATATTGTGATGGTGTAATTAAGGTGTAATATTTTTATGATGTAATTAAGGTGTAATATTTTAACGATGTCTTTAAGATAAGATGTAATATTTTAATGATATAATTAAGGTGTTATATTATTAAACTGTAGTTAAGGTACACTATTTTTACAATGTAATTAATGTGTAATATTTTAACAATGTAATTAATGTGTAATATTTTAGTGTAATTAAGGTCTTCTATATTTTTACAATGTCACTGAGGTCTTTTATGTTAGTACAATGTCATTACGGTCTTAAATATTAATTAGTACAATGTAGTTAAGGTCTTTGATATTTTTACAAAACAATTAAGGACAATGCTTTTACATTGTCACTGAGGACTAATGTTTTTACAATGTCACTAAGGACTAATGTTTTTACAATGTCACAAAGGAACTAATGTTTTTACAATGTCACAAAGGAACTAATGTTTTTACAATGTAATTGTTACATGTACACTACAGGAAATTGCTGTCAACCCCAGTATTTATTGCCTGCTTGTCATGTAATAGGCATGTAGTTTGCCATTAGACACCAATATGGCAGAAAGAATATGACCGTGCACCATTAAACTTCTGGTGCACTGATGACCTGGTAGCCGGTTCAATGCCTATACCGGCATTATTTAAGTTGAACTTAAATGTTGACTTCTCATTCAGAAAGCAATGGCAAACTACTAAAACTACTAAACGTAAAATTACCTAGAAAATAAACCCGGGATTGATTAGCAGTGTCCTGCAAAAGACATACAACATTTTGTTACTCTTGTCATTGCTTTTTGAGCAGCCATTGTCTCATGACGTGGAAATCAACACAATGCCACCTGCTTCCAAATCACCCACAGCCGATTTTGAACCCTCAGCTCAGTAGGTCATGGAATTAAGAAACATACACGTCTTACTATCCCCTACAAGTGTACAGTACAGGGGAGTCTCCGCGGCGAAATGCTCAAGCCGCCTTCCTCGCGCTTCAAAGGTTGTGGGATCTATTCTGGGCTACGTCTTTTGGTGCGTGAGTGCATTTTCCTCTGAGGCTTCTGGGGAGTCATCGCTGGAGCTACGGAGTTCGTACTTTGTGCAGACGCTTTTGGCAGGCTACGCTGCAGAAAGAGACCTGAGCCATATGGGATAAAACCTGATCCAATTAAGTCAATTCTCTTGAATTAAAAACTTTCTGTTTATTTTAGTGATAACTTTTACGATAATTACTTACCCTTACTGGTGCATCTCTTACCAGGGGCATCAGCCATTCTGCTCTGTCAGACATGCAGACAATCAGCCAGGAGGCACCCAAGTGGGGGATTCCTCATCAAACCGGAGAGACTTTGATTCCTTCGGGGAGAAACCTCGCAGCAACAGGCGAGACTTCTTTGACGATGAATTTGAATTTGTGTCCAGTTGGTCCACCAAGTAAGTTCCGGGTTTCTCTTTGTTGTGCTCTTGTAACTCTGTCCCAAGCAACACGCCATGTGTGATTAGTATACCTATCAACATATCACATACTATTGGCTATTCTTCATGTAGACCAATCAACATATCACATACGATTGGCTATTCTTCATGTGCACCAATCAACATATCACATATGATTGGCTATTCTTCATGTGCACCAATCAACATATCACATACAATTGGCTATTCTTCATGTCTATCAATCAACATATCGCACGTTATTGGTTATTCTTCATGTGCACAATCAACATATCACACATGATTGGTTATTCTTCATTTGCACCAATCAATATATCACATATGATTGGCTATTCTTCATATGTACCATCCAACATACCACATACAATTGGCCATTCTTCATATGTACCAATCAACATATCACATACGATTGACTATTCTTCATATGTACCAATCAACATATCACATATGATTGGCTGTTCTTCATATGTACCAGTCAGCATACCTCATGTGATTGGCCAGTTTTCATGAGTAAAGGAAAAGAACACTTCAACATGCTTTAAGGCGTATCAGGCATATGGTGCTATACCCATAATTTTATAGACCAATAGACAACAGTGATGTGGTCAGTACCAAGCTGGCCACTTTCATTTTCCAAGACATTTCTTGGTACCCATTTTAGGCTGAGTCGACATGAGAACCGGGTCAATAAAAAAAATAATCTGCCTTGATGTGAATTTGGACCCATCACCAACAGGCCAGCTGCTAGCCACTCCGTTGCCGCAGCTCCCGTTCTTCATTTGAGCCAAACAATTTGTCACATGTGATTGTCGTTCCTTCACGTGACCCAAATTAACATGTTATGTGTGATTGTACTTACATTTCCTCAGAAAATACTAAAGAAATCTGGCAAGGTATGTTTTAAAAAAACAAAAAACAATTTGACATTGGTGTTCAGAGATTGGCTTATCTGTTCACAAGGGAGTCTCCATGGTGAAGTGGCTATACCGCCTGGCTTGTGCTCCAAAGGTAGTGGGTTCGATTCCGGCTTACGTAGTCCGGCTCATGAGTGCAATTTTCTAGGAGACTCGTGGGGGTCATCGCTGGAGCGGAGTTGGTGCTTTGTGTGATGCTTTCGACAGGGCACCCTATGAAAAGAGACAGACTAATATGGAATGAAGCTGAGTGCCAAGATGCGGATGTTGGGATATTTGGTTATTCACACTGGTTTATTTATTGGTTTGGCTCGTTGTCTTCTTCCAGTTTGTTTCCTTTTCTGACTTGTTGTCTTCATCTTGACAAGGTATTCTTCAACAGGATCCAGACAGTTGCATTAGGACCTGCTTCCTCGCCTTGTCCAACTTAATTCTACTTAATCGTTAAACACAATAAGTATTGGTCTACAGAGATTCGACCACAGTATTTGTTTTATCAGTTCGCACCACAACACATCCATGACTTCAAATGAATCATTACATGAGACGGGTTCCTTTTCTATGATTAATTTCTTACTTTCCAGAAATATACATACATCGTACAATTAATAATGATCACATTAACGTTCACTCGCAGCCATATTTAAATAAACTTCTAAAACCTGCAGCACAATTCATGGCCATTGTCATCTTCGAAACATGACCAGGTCCACTCTCGACCTGTTTTGACAACTGTTTTCTTGTCTGTTATTAGCTGAAAGTAATCCTTCTATCCCAAGATCAAGACCACTCCTGTCCTACACCACAAGGTACTTTAGGCCGTAATGACAGTTTTATTTGTCTTGTCTGCCAGGCGAAATGAGGAAGACTCGTTCGGGTCCAAGGCCGAGGAGCGTGGCAGTAGCTGGGGCAACAAAAACAAAAGTGGAGGCTGGGACGTGGACAAGTTTGATAAAACCAGTACCACAGAGACATTCTCGTCCAGGGACTACGACAGGTAGATGACGACCATGGCTAGTTGTTGTCTTGAACCACCCTGAGCCCACTTGATTTGTTTTGATTGTTTTGCGTGATTTACTGCGTCTTCATGTAACTCCTTGCTATTTTCACCATTGATTTTTGTCAACAGTATCTTAGTTATTACACTTGTTCTAGGCATTTATTGCTTTATCTTATTTCTATCTCAGGTAGTTGTTACTTTACATACTTCTGTCTCAGACAGTTGTTAGTTTAAATCCTATTTCGGACAGTTGTTAGTTTAAATCTATTTCAGAAAGTTGATACTTTGAATACTTCTATCACAGACAGTTGTTTATCCCAGATATTTGTTACTTTAACTTTTTATATCCCAGGCAGTTGTTACTTTAACTCTTTATAGGCCAGGCAGTTATTTTAACTCCTGTAACTCCTTACTTTAAATCTGTCTCCCCCAGACAGTTTTATTTCAACTCTTTCTATCCCAGACAGTTGTTACTTTAAATCATTACATTCCAGACATTTTTTACTTTAAATCATTATATCTCAGACAGTTGTTACTTTAATCCCTCTCTACCCCTCAACAGGTGTTACTTTAACCCCTCTCTATCCCAGACAGTTGTTACTTTAATCCCTCTCTACCCCAGACAGTTGTTACTTTAACCCCTCTCTATCCCAGACAGTTGTTACTTTAATCCCTCTCTACCCCTCAACAGTTGTTACTTTAATCCCTCTCTACCCCTCAACAGTTGTTACTTTAATCCCTCTCTACCCCTCAATAGTTGTTAATTTAATCCCTTTCTATCCCAGACAGTTGTTACTTTAACCCCTCTCTACCCCTCGACAGCTGTTACTTTAATCCCTCTCTATCCCAGACGGTTGTTACTTTAATCCCTTTCTATCCTAGATAGCTGTTACTTTAATCCCTCTCTACCCCTCAACAGTTGTTACTTTTATCCCTCTCTATCCCAGACAGTTGTTGCTTTAATCCCTCTCTACCCCTCAACAGTTGTTACTTTAATCCCTCTCTACCCCTCAACAGTTGTTACTTTAACCCCTTTCTATCCCAGACAGTTGTTACTTTAATCTCTCTCTACCCCTCAACAGTTGTTACTTTAATCCCTCTCTATCCCAGATAGCTGTTACTTTAATCCCTCTCTATCCCAGACAGTTGTTACTTTAATCCCACTTTATCCAGACAGTTGTTACTTTAATTCCTCTCTATCCCAGACAGTTGTTACTTTAATCCCTCTCTGTCCCAGGCAGTTGTTACTTTAATCTGTCTCTATCCCAGACAGTTGTTACTTTAATCCCTCTTTATCCCAGACAGTTGTTACTTTAATCCCTCTCTATCCCAGACAGCTGTTACTTTAATCCCTCTCTATCCTAGACAGCTGTTACTTTAATCCCTCTCTATCTCAGATAGTTGTTACTTTAATCCTTCTCTATTCAAGACGGTTGTTACTTTAATCCCTCTCTATCCCAGGCAGTTGTTACTTTAACCTCTCTCTACCTCTGACTGTTGTTACTTTAACCACTCTCTACCTCTGACAGTTGTTACCTTAACTCTTATCCCTGATAATTCTTACTTTAAATCCTTGTATCCTAATTATAAGCTGTGCTCAAATAACTCCAGACAGTTGTTACGCTAACTCTCCTTATCATAGTCGTCATTCAAACTTGTCTACTTCAGACTCTTAACTCCTTCTGCCAGTCATTTGCTACATTCAACTAATGACAAGTGTCAGAAAGAGTTAATTGACATGTATTTTGTTTTGTTGTATTTACCGTGTCATAGTGTGCTGTGTTTTTATTTTATATAAACACAAATGTAATCAGCAACATGAATTCCTTCATGTTCTCCTTTACGTATACATATTGTCCCAGTAAATGGTATTCTTTACATGTAATATTGAACCATTTGACATATTTTATCAATCAGATTCTTTTGTCTTCTTTGTCTCAACTGTTAAAGAAAATATTTCCACATCAGGTGGCTGATCAGTCCCAAGTTTGCTATCTATTTTGAACTTGTCAACTCGCCAGCAGTCCAGAATACATACACTTATTATTGAGGAATAAATGTGATGGTTTCCTTTGTCTTCCACTCCTATATGGGAGGTTTATATGCTATATAAATACTGTATTGTGGGTAGCTATTACAAATATTTTGCCATGTCAGTGGCTAGTTGTTGCCTGCTCTTTACATTTTCTAGCTGTTAAGGGATTTTAAGTGTGAGTTGTGTGCATGCATACAGAACCCATTTGTTGTCTTTATCTGAGAAAGCTAGGTGTTTAATTCACTACACTAGAATGAGGGAGTTTGATGACATTCATTCATTTAATTATTTTGTAAAAATCCACACCCATAATTCATGCTTTGCCTTCTTGAGGTAGAGGTGGATGCCGTCTCTAGGCCACTCCACCTTCTGTGAATTGTAGAAGAGTATAGACTAAATTAGGCCATGAAATTTTTCAGTAACTCATGGTAGAAGAGGAAAGATTAAGCAAGATATTAAAGTATCTCTATCCCCCAGAGTAGAAAAGCAAAGATTAAACAGGACCTTAAAGTATCTCTAAACCCCAGGGTAGAAGAGGAAAGATTAAATTCAATCTTAAAGTATATACTCCAGGATAGAAGAGGAAAGATTAAACATGACCTTAACTGATTGCCTGCCAAACAAAAATTGGGTCCTGACCAAACAGAAATTCATGGCAGAAAATATTAAGTAGGGGTGTGTCACAATAATGCTTTTAAAATTGTTAAAATGGTAGCAGATATATTGTATTATATATCAAATTAAAGAGGATTGCACAAGGAATATGACAGTGTTAATAATTAATTGATAGGTTACACATATTATGACAATAATGAGAGGTTTAGTAATAACAATTGAAATTAAAGAGGTAAAAATTATTTTAAAAATTCACTTACCAAGGTGTTATTTTCTATCCGCTGCAGCTAATCCAGTTAAATTTACTGAATAATGTTACACACACCACTTGTGTTCAAGAATATCACAAGAACTGCTCCCTAACACCAATAAAACACAATTAAAACATAATATTTTGAAGCACATAATTTTCACACAAAATGGAAAATGTCCGGAGCACACCAGGCAGATTGTACTGAGAAACAATATAAACACTATTTTATATTTAGTTATAATTATTATTCTTTTTAAATTTAATTATTTAAATACTCCTTAAATACTTTGTGATAGGCAAAACAAATTTAGGGGCATAAATGTGGCCTATTAGTGAATTCATAATTCGATATGTGCCATCATATTATGACATATTATGACGAACTTTCGCTTAGTTTTAGTGCACGTTTCCCTATCCACACGTGGCAAAACTTTAGACTCACTACTAATACTACTATCAGAATCTTCGCTCAAATTGGAATGACTATCGTCTAAAACCGTTTCAATACTAATACTACTATCAGAATCTTCGCTCAAATTGGAATCACTATCGTCTAAAACCGCTTCAAACAACAATCTGCTTGATCTGATGTAAGTCTACGAGGCCGCAAAGTCGGAGGCTTTGCCATTTGTAAACAAACTCAAAACAACGCTAATAAACACTCAATTTCAACTTTTACAAATGGATTCTAGCTATCTCGGACACACAGAAAGAAACGACAAATATCTGTTTCTAAATTTTAAGTTAACCGAGCACTAAAAAGTGCCGAAAATAAAAGATGTGGATCAATTTATGCACTGCCTGTGATGGGCCAATACAGTGGCTTTTGGGTGTCAAATTCGTTACATGGAACCCCTACAGTGGATCCTAGCAGGCAATCAGTTAAAGTATCTCTAAACCCCAGGGTAGAAGAGGAAAGATTAAATATGACCTTAAAGTATCTCTATACCCCAGGGTAGATGAGGAAAGATTAAATTCAATCTTAAAGTATTTCTACACTCCAGGATAATTGAGGAAAGATTAATCATGACCGCAATATATCTCTAAACCCCAGGGTAGAAGAGGAAAGAATAAACATGACCTTAAAGTATCTCTAAACCCCAGGGTAGAAGAGGAAAGAATAAACATGACCTTAAAGTATCTCTAAACCCCAGGATAGAAGAGGAAAGATTAAATTCAGTCTTAAAGTATCTCTATATTCCAGATAGAAGAGGAAAGATTAAACATGACCTTAAAGTATCTCTATACTCCTGGGTAGAAGAGGAAAGATTTGGCTAGACTTTACAGCATCTCACTTGTCCAGAGTAGCAGGAGAAAGACTGAATGCACAAATTAAGACAACAATTTACTAGTCATAGAGAATGCACTCTTTCAGATAATAAATCTATATTTTATTCACACTTTTAGATAAAAGATTTATGTTTCAGTGAATAGAGAATTCACACTTTTGGATAAAAGATCTATGTTTTCAGTGAATAGAGAATTCACACGTTTAGATAAGAGATCTATGTTTTCAGTGAATAGAGAATTCACACTTTATGAGATAACGGATCTATGTTTTTGGTGAATAGAGAATTCATACTTTCACATTTTCAGCTAATATTTTTGTCAAGATGATGTAACCTAATTTGGTGCCTGCTTTCTATTATTAGTATATTTCTGTTACATTTGTGTGTGTGTGCGTGTGTGAAAATGTTCTTTTACTTGCATGCTTCAGCAACAACGATGACAAAGAAAATGCTGACGATGAGGAAGATGCCTATAGTTCTGGCTGGTAAATTATCAGTGGGCGATATATACATTTTATTTGGGTGTTACCTGGCAACCATACCTTAGCTGTTTCCAGCTTCATTTGACGTAGCACAGACACAGCCCATCACATGCTACATTTGCTATAGCACAAACACAGTACATCACACGCTACATTAGATAATGGCACAGACAGCACATCACATACTACATCAGATAATAGCACAGACAGTACCTTACATATAACATCAGATATTTAGTTTAGTCGATGGATCAACATCACGGCACACAGGTGTAACCCATAAGTGCTCCGTTCTACTCCTAACTCAAACCTGAGTCCTGAGATGCTCAGCTCAGTGCACGAACTCTGTAGCACCGGCGAGGATCCTGAAATACTTTGGGTAGATTTTTAACTCGAAATTTTGCCCGGGCAGCGCCGTTAGGCTACTCTCTTTCGATTTCCAACTGCCAGGGGATTTTTTACGTGCGCAACAATGCACACGGGCGTCCTATCTCACTACCCAGAGACCAGGTGAAATTTTGTTACTAGAAGTCCACGTGAAATAATCCCAGTCCTCACCGGGGCTTGAACCCAGGACCTCCAGCACTCGAGGTGGACACCATACCTCGAGACCACTCAGCCCCCTATGGGTGTTAGCTATAACATCAGATATAACACAAATATGCATCACATGCTACATCAGATATAGCACAGACAGTACATCACATGCTACTCTTGATATAGCACAAACATACTGCATCACATGCTAAATTAGATATAGCACAAACACGCAGCATCATGTTATCAACAAACATACTAGTTCTATTCATTTTTAACTCAGACCGTAGTGGCAATGAGCATAGCAAAAACAGTCATTCCAACGCAACCAAAATATCATTTTCTGACCTCATGGCCACCCGCTGTCAGCTTTTGAGGTGCTCCCATCTCCGTAGGGGAGATGTTTGGTCTCCATGATGTAAACTTTACTGTCTTGGGTGATTCCTATATGAGTTATAACCCCCTTCTTATTTGAACCATAGTTTCCTTTTCATGTTTTGTTGTACGCAAAATAGTGAATGTTTTTGAATAAAAATGTCACTATGATCATTTGTTTCTGGCTTGTGTTTCTAGATACTAGTCCTCAAAATTAGCTTCATGTCTTGTTGTTTTAGAATTCCTATTTCTTGTGTTTGCTTTTTACAGTTCATTGATCATTTGTTGTCTTGGACAAGGATGTGTTGTGGCTGTTGTATTTACTGGGCTTAATATTGTTGTACCTGTTGTGCCTTCTCATTTCATTTAGTAAGTGTGTTTTTATAATGTGTTATTGCATTTTTCTAATTTCTTTTAGTAAGATTTTAATTTTTCGCTGTATTTAAACCTGTTCATTTTTGTAATGTGTCGCTGCGTTCATTTTCACATTTCATTTTCTACTTTTTGTAATGTGTCACTTCATTTAAGCCCTCTCATTTGATTTTGTAGTTTTTGTAATGTGTCACTTCATTTAAGCCCTCTCATTTCATTTTCTAGTTTTTGTAATGTCACTGCATTTAAATTTCTCATTTCATTAAGTGTATAATATGACACTGCATTTTATCTTCATTTCACTAAGTTTATAATTTGACACTGCATTTTATTCTTCACATTTAATTACGTTTTATAATGTGTCACTCCATTTAAGTTTCCCATTTAATTAAGTTTATATTATAAGACAATATTTTACCCTTCTCATTTCATTAAGTTTAATATGTCACTGCATTTAATCCTTCTTATTTCATCAAGTGTTATAATGTGCCATATTTAAGTCTCTTTTATTTTATAATTCTTCTTCATTACTCAAATTTTAAAATATTTGTAATGTATTACTGCATTTAAGCCAAATCATTTCATTTTCAAATTTTTGTAATGTGTTACTCCATTTAAGCCTCACCACTTTGCGTTTTAATGGACCTGCTGTTATTATTTTCATGTAGTTTGTCAATCCTTTTAATGGACCTGTGCTTAGTTGGTGCAGTTATCCTTCTCATCTCACTGGCCATTTCTTTGACTTTAAGCTTGAGAAGTGCCTTCTGCAGTTTTCCATGTGTGGTCTGTTCTTTCATTTAAGCAGAGGTGTCTGTTTCTTAGTTGTTTGTGCTTCCTTTCACACCCCACTTCCCTCTGTGTCCTAGGTTGGAGTCAGCTGACCATGAAATAGCCATCACCTGCTGAGGAAACATTACTGACCTAGGTCTAATTTCAGTCCGTCCGTTTGTGCTGTGAATAGTGACCTGATTACATCTTAATATTAATTCATTCATTCATTCATTCATTCATTCATTCATTCATTCATTCATTCAGTAGCATGTCCTTTGCAGTACCTTGCTCCCATAACAACCTTCCGGAAAACTTGTTCATAAGCAAGATGTCCCGCTTCCGATACACCCATCTGGAGATCATCTGCCACATCCTGCATCCATCTTCTCTTTGGCCTTCCTCTTCCTCTCTTCCTGGGCATATACCCCTCCATTATTGTTCTCTCCAAACTTTCTTGACGTTTCAAGTGACCAAAATATTTCAATTTTCTTTGTTTTATTGTCCTTAGTAGCCAAACTTTTTCAATAGTCAGCAAAACTTGCCAAGAAACACTAACAACCTAACATCTTAATATACCTCTCCAAAAATGTGAAGTTTCAGTTGCACACCCCTGACAGACAAGCTGAAAAACATCTGATGGCTGTGGAAATGTGGTTTCTGAGGAAAATGCAAAGAATATCATGGACACACAAAAAAACCAATGACCAAGTCCTACAAGAAACAAATGAAAATCGTTAACTGATTAGAGAAATTAGATGTATACAGTCAAAATTTTTTGGGCATGCCATGAGAAGAAATAAATTGGAGAACTTGGTGACAAATGGCAAGATCAAGGGGGAGAGAACAAGGGGAAGGCAGAGAAGTAAATACCTGGATGGCTTGGCCACATGGTATGGTAGAGACAAGAACACAGTGCCGATCCATGACTCTGGTGATCTAGTGAGATAGCGAAACATGACCGCCCACGCTTATCGGCATGGCACATGATGAATGACTGCCATGAGAAAAATCTCTGCAGGTCACTCCAAGCTCTTTCCAAAGCTCAAATGAACGGAATGCCAATACATTGGACTTAGGAGTTGTAACCCAGCCTTCCAGAAGATTGACCGGGTAACCAACTCATCATTCTCTGGGGGACTTTCTATCTCTTATTGTTGTTTGTGATCTGAAGTTGTTTGATCAGTACTGACGAAAGAGATTTGATTTTAAAAGAAACAATTCGGAGTCAGTTTCTCTCAGAGAACTATAAGCACTAGTGCTGTCTTATACATGACCTGGGCTCCTCCATGCTCGTGGGAGGTCAGAGGACTCTGTATACTTCTGTGCTGGTTGTCCAGCTTTGTTTCTGTCCTAATTGTTTCTCTGTGTTACTGTCCTAATTGTTTCTCTGTGTTCTGTCTTAGATTTAACTTTTTGTTTCTGTCATAGTTATTACATTACGTAGCCACTTTAGTAACATTTTCTAAATTGCTTTTTAATTATATAACCTGCATAGTTGGATACCTCTTGAAAAAACAAATCCACTGGTACCTTATTTAGGTCTGTAGGTCATTTCTAAGCCGAGATATTGTTTGTGTGTCAGTTTATCATTTAATATGAACAAAGAGCGCAATACTATTTTACCCTTTGATAAAATGTGACCTACACACTCACACCACTGTCCATAACACAGATGCCAAGGGAGATTACAACTGCCGATGTTTTCTAACTGAAGGGAAGATACTTGGAACACACACACACACACATACACAGAGAGAGAGAGAGAGCGATGTTTACAAGGACACGCCATGCTGTGATGACATCACTCAGCACACACTGACTGTTAGCGCTGTCTGTCATGTATCTTTAAATAATTGGGGAATTTAAGAGCATGTGTATGCATAACATCCTCATACCGGAAACACAAAAACAAATAACCGAAGGTCACCGAGAAAAAAAAATTCTGGTTAAATTCGGCAAAATTGAACCGTAGTGCCCACATTATGCGTTTCTGGCTTAACTGTTACATTATGCGTTTCTGGCCTAGTTATTACTTTATATGCTTCCATCCTAGCTGTTACTTTGTGTGTTTGTATGATAATTGTTACTTTATGATTCTGCCCTAGTTATTACTTTATTTCTATCGAAGTTGTTACTTTGTTTCTATCCTACTTATTACCTTATTCTATCCTAGTTGTTACTTTGTTTCAATCCAAGCTGTTATTGTTACTCACTAACATATTTTAACATAACTACATGGAATAGAATAAGAACCCAGAATTCTTCAAATTTTATGTTCAAGCCCTTGGAGTCAGCTGTAGTTGTCTCACAGTCTTTGCAGCAAGTTTAGAACATTATTTGTGGCTTTTCACACACTATATTGTCACCAGTGGAACACAGTTTGTCTGTGAATAGTTTATTCGAGTACCTGGCAAGACTACCCAGTTAGCACATGCTGTAAGGGACAAATATCGGAAATTTACTCTTAGTTAGTTGCCAGATTATCCTCACCGCACAAAGAACCATTCAGTCCATAAGCTTTTGGGTTCCCTCCTCAGCATCTTCCTTAGATCACCTCCTCAGCATCTTCCTCAGATCCCCTATTCAGCATCTTCCTCAGGTTCCGCTCCTCAACATCTGTCCTCAAATCCCCTCCTCAGCATCTTCCTCAGATCCCCTCAGCATCTTCCTTAGATCCCATCCTCAGCACCTTCCTCAGATCCCCTCCTCAGCATTTGTCCTCAAATCCCCTCCTCAGCATCTGTCCTCAAATCTCCTCCACAGCATCTTCCTCAGATCCCCTCAGCATCTTCCTCAGATCCCCTCCTCAGCATCTTCCTCAGCATGTTGTGGCTGACTTCAATTCTGTGTGGGTTGACTATTCTTCTTTGGCTTACTTATTGCTCCTGTCTGGCTTCACCTTATGTGACTTGATGTTCTCGCAGTCTGGTCAAGGTTGCAGATTCTCAGTCATCACTTGATTTGATTAATCATCCTGCCTCTCTGAGGGGCCGGCGGCTCCATGGCGAAGGGCTTATGGACACAGTTCATAATCCCGCACACCGCGTTCAAACAACTGTGGGCGATTTGTCAGCAGACCAGCTTGCGTTGGTTTGCAAACAATGGTATGAGTGCCAGTCGTTCAGAAAGCAATGGCAAATTACTGAACATAATCTTGCCAAGAAATCACAAACAGCCAAAAAATGCTATGGTTGACTGCGACGTCATGTAAAGGATATGCAACTAATTAACTCTAAGGGCATTCACTGTATCGGCCCAGCCCATTGCTCATCTGCTTTCCAAAGAAGTCCAGTTCGTAAGTCTATTGGTAAACAGATACAACACAAATACCATCCAGTAATTAAAGAAATAAACCAAACAAATGAAGTAGTATATTAATAAATTATTCAGCTCTAAAATGCATGTATAGTCTGCCATTAAAGAATGTTCATTGGAAAACTATAGGGATGTGATTTATCAGAAACTGCCGGGATGTCATTTATCAGAAACAATGGGGGTGTCATTTATCAGAAACAGCGGGGATGTCATCTATTAGAAACTATGGGGAATGTCATTTATCAAAATATATGGGGATGTCATTGGTCAGGAATTATGTGGATGTCATTTATCAGAAACTGGGGAATCAGAACTATGGGGATGTGATTTATCAGAAACTACCGGAATGTGATTTATCAGACACTACAGGGATGTCATTTATCAGAAACTATGGGGATGTCATTTATCAGAAACTACAGGGATGTCGTTTATCAGAAACTACGGGGATGTTATTTATCAGAAACTATGGCAATGTGATTTATCAGAAACTATGGGGATGTCATTTATCAGAAACTGGGGATGTCATTTATCAGAAACTGTGGGGATGTCATTTATCAGAAACTACAGGGATGTCATTTATCAGAAAATGTGTGCAGATGCTATTTATCAGAAACCACGAGGGATGTCATTTATCATTATCATATTTAACTCCATGAGTTAAATTGTTGTCATCATTAATTTCATGCTCATCATGAGCTAAATGGTTTTTAACATTGACTGAATGCTCATTTTGAGCTAAATAGTTTTCATTATTGATTGAATGCTCTTCGTGGCTTTCCCCTTTGATTTGATGTGGCTTCAACATGTGTTACTTGCAAGGTGTGGTATGTGTGTTGTGTGGCTTTTGCTCTGTGGGCTTTGTAGCTAGGTTTTGTGGCGTCTTTTTTGTTTCTGAATCAGATTGTTTATCCTTTCTGGTTATGCGTCCAGTCGGGCACACCGACGTTTTTGCTGGAATTTGCATGGTTGTTTGGTGTGTAATTGTCTGTCTGTCTGTCTGCCTGCCTGCCTGTCTGGTCTGTCTGTCTGTCTCTGTCTGTCTGTCTCTCTCTGTCCCTCTCTCACACACACACTCACACAGTCTCACTCACTCACTCTGTCCCGCTCTCACACACACACTCACACAGTCTCACTCACTCGCTCTCTCTCTCTCTCTCACACACATACACACACACCCCCCCCCCCCCCCCCCCAAAAAAAAAAACACACCCAGAAAGATAACCAAAAGTAGGTAATACACAGAAATATCAATTGTTGCGATGCCTTTGAGCCCATAGACAACTACAGCTGTCCATTTGTATATAGTTTAGTGTGTCCTCTAATCTCTACTTCTTTCAGTGCCAATCGGTGCTTGTAAATTTGTTTATGTTCTATATAGTTTGTTTAGATTGGGAGAAAACCTACTTTTGAACTCTTGGGACAGTTGAGGGTACTTAGAGCATGACTACCTGGGGCCGTGGGTGGTAATGTATGAGTATCTGGTGCTGTGGGTGGTAATGTGTGAGTACCTAGGACTGGGTGGTAATGTGTGAGTGCTTGGGACTGTGGGTAGTAGTGTGTGAGTACCTGGGGCTGTTCTTGGTAATGTGTGAGTACCTGGGACTGGGTGGTAATGTGTGAGTGCCTGGGATTGTGGGTAGTAGTGTGTGAGTACCTGGGGCTGTTGGTGGTGCTGTGGATGGTAATGTGTGAGTATCTGGGGCTGTGGGTGGTAATGTATGAGTACCTGCACTGTGGGTGGTAGTGTGTGAGTACCTGGGACTGTGGTTGGTAATGTGTGAGTACCTGTACAGTAGGGGTTATGTGTGAGTACCTAGGATTATGAGGGTTATCTGTGAGTACTTGGGACTGTGGGTGGTAATGTGTGAGAACCTGGGACTGTGGGTGTAATGTGGGAGTACCTGGGACTGTGAGGTTATGTGTGGGTACCTGGGACTGTGGGTGATAATGTGTGAGTACCTGGGGCTGTACCCTGGGCTGTGGGTGGTAATCTGTGAGTACCTGGGACTGTGGGAATAATGACAGTACCTGGGACTGTGAGGGTAATGTGTGAGTACCTGGGACAGTGGGGGTAATGTGTGAGTACCTGGGACTGTGAGGGTTATGTATGGGTACCTGGGACTGTGGGTGGTAATGTGTGAGTACCTGGGACTGTGGGTGGTAATGTGTGAGTACCTGGGACTGGGTGGTAATCTGTGAGTACCTGGGACTGTGGGAGTAAAGTGTGAGTACCTGGGACTGTGAGGGTAATGTGTGAGTACCTGGGACTGTGAGGGTAATGTGTGAGTACCTGGGACAGTGGGAGTAATCTGTGAGTACCTGGGACTGTGCGTGGTAATCTGTGAGTACCTGGGACCGTGGGGGTAATGTGTGAGTACCTGGGACTCTGGGGTTATAATGTGTGAGGACTTGGGACTGTGGGGGTAATGTGTGAGTACCTGGGACTGGGGGTAATGTGTGAGTACCGGGGACTGTGGGGGTAATGTGTGAGTACCTGGGACAATGGGGGTAATGTGTGAGTACCTGGGACTGTGGGGGTAATGTGTGAGTACCTGGGGCTGGGTGGTAATCTCTGATCTCAGTGTGGGTAATTAGCTGTCACATAAAGGGCAGATCAATTGATCATGGAGGGTGCCACTGAAGACCTACAGAACTGAAGTTGGCAGCAGATGACATCACCAAGCATGACACATGAGGCTTCACAAGCAGCCCAAGAGCTCAGCTTGGTTATGATAATGTTGTGCACTATGGTATCAGCTTGTACCTGATTGTAACCCTTTCCCATGCCAGGAGATGTATTGGGTATATGGTGCTAGCCTGGTATTTTCATGGACTCAGTGGCAGTTGACAGGTGCTCAGCCACCTTGGCTTTGCCACAACATTTCCTGGTACCTATTTTAGGCTGGGTTCATCTGAGAGGCCTGGGTGTTTAAAAACAAATCTCCGCCTTGAGTGGAACATAAATATATGACCTCCCGGCCAACCATTCAGCCACCACATCTCCATGTTGTAGCATTCATCATCATCCTGTGGCCTGCCAGCTGGAGTAGGCGTTCATGTCTCTCCACAGATCTTGGTCTTTGGTGTTCTGGATCAACTCTGCTGATGATATTCCTCCATGCCTACGCCTCAATCCTTCCAACATAATTTCTCTTGGTCTGCCTCTGCATCTCTTACCTTTGATCTTTCCAGTTGTCATGATGTTCTCTAGAACCTTTCTTGTCATCACATGACCAAAAAAAGCAGTTCTTATTGTTGTATATATAACTTTGTAGTTTCATTAGCCTCTTTCAGGCAATTGTCGTTAGCTACTCTAGCAGTTCAAAGAATTTGCAACATTTGTCTCAGGAACCACATCTCTGTTGCTTCTAAGTTTTTTCCTAATTTGGTCATTTGCGTTTCAAGATTCACTGCTATACAGCAAAACAGGTTCTATATAGCACTTCAGCACTCGCTTTCTTACATTCAATGATTGTGACTTATTGCATAAGAAACCCAAGAATAAATGTTTCCTTTCCACAAATCAGAGTCAGTGAATTACATTAATAGCTGTCTTGGGTCAGTCATGTTCCATAGCGGCAGTCATGAGCCACAGGTGACACAGACTGTCATCCAGCTACTGATGGCAAAACTAAAATGAATAAATTTAAAATAGGAACGTGGATGTTGGGACTAAAGCTGAGTTAGGAACGTTGAACATTGTAATAAGAGATATGGAAAATATAAAAATTAATAATATTCTAGGCATAAGTGAGATGAGGTTGAAGGGGTCTGGTAAAATTATAACTGATAAACACAATAATTTAGTCTGGAAGGATACACACATCAAGGAGTACTATTTGATAAAAAAACAGCAAGATCAATTAATGGTTATTGGTGAACGAACGGACGAACGAACAAACAAACTTTATTTTCAAAGGGTAACAAATTGGGTACGCAGGCCCGTCTTACATTCAGCCCTTCCAATCGCTCATCTTTCGTTCTTCAATAATGCATAATACATTCACATAGGAAAAAACATTGTCAAATGAATGTTGTAAGCATAAACAATGCATATTACCATGTTATGAGACACATACCCCAACCATCCACCCATCCCCCATCCACCCACATATCCCCAGGCACACATACATGCACCCACCCACACGTCCCCCACCTACACACATCTCTCCACCTACACACACATCCTCTACTCATCCCATAACCCATAAACACTCACCCACCCACATATCCTCCACCACACACACACAGACCCCCAACCACCCAGTCAAACACACATCCCCCTACCACACATCCCCACCTACACACATATCCCCGCCAACCCACATAAAACTAACATCCACTCACATCCTCCACTTTCACACATCCTCCACCCACACAATCTCCCCCCACCCACCCACACATCCCATGCCCATACACACACACACACACACACACACACACACACACACACATCCCCACCCCCAACCTACACACACCCACCCACCCACACATACTCCACCCACCACCCTCCATCCACACACCCTTTAACCACACATCCCCCACCCACTCACATCCCACCCATACACACACACACACATCCCTACCCACCAACACATTCCCCCATCCACAAACACTCACCTCTCACATACACCCCCACCACCCACACACATCCCCATAGCATTAGTTATAGAAAAACTAATTTGACACAAGTTTGAAGAAAGTCAGAAATTCAAAGCACTGTCTTCCCTTAGTATATTTAAACACAGAAGCCACAAACAATATGCATGATTTATGGCCTAGTATATCTCGCTGCATCTTGTCAGGTACATACTACAGTTATTTATCATATAGAGTGAATTATACTTTGGCTGAAACCTTTAAAACACAAAACTATCTTTATCAGATATCAAGGGATTCACTTCCATCACATCCCTCCGAAAAAACTCTTGATCTTCCATCTGTTTCTTGCCTTTTGCATTGTTATATCTAGGGTGTCTTTAGTGTCCTGGGTACACTTTCATGTTGATTGTCCCCTGCCCCATCTTCCAGGAACCGTGCCTTGTGTTGCTGTTCTTGCCAAACCAGTGTCATGTTTGATGATGTGTCAACATGTTGTTTTAGTTTCTTTGATGCCGTGCAGTATATGAGTCTGTTTTATTTGATGTTCAGGTGTCGTGGAATGTTAGTGTTTTTTCTCATTATCATCATCTGCCTGCCTGCCTGTCTGCCTGTCTGTCTGTCTGTCTGTCTGTCTGTGTCTTTTTCTATTAGTCTGCCTACCTGCCTTCTTCTGTCTTGTCTTTTTCTGTTAGCCTGTTTGCCTGTCTCCTCTGTCTCTGTCTGACTGTTTGTCTGCCTGCCGCCTACCTGCTTGCCTGCCTGTCTGTCTGCCTGCCTGCCTTTCTGTCTGTCTGTCTGTCTGTCTGTCTGTCTGTCTCTCTCTCTCTCTCTCTCTCTCTCTCTCTCTCTCTCTCTCTCTCTCTCTCTCTCTCTCTCTCTCTCTCTCTCTCTCTCTCTCTCTCTGTCTCTCTCTCTCTCTCTCTTGCCCCCTGTCTCCCGTTGTTACTGTCTGTTGTTGTGGTAATTGTTAATGATTTAAAAATTGAGACAAAACAATGGGACTAAGACTGAGTAATGCATTTGTCATAAACATACATAGCAATGAAAATAATAAGCATTAATATAACACCCCCGATGGCAGATTGAGTTACAGTAATAACAGTTGTCTGGCACCACAAGAGGTATCTGAATTTGAACCCAAACCCATCGTATCATTATCATTTTGTACGGTTGAACTGATAAGATTCGGTTCAAAACTTAAATATCATTTTCCCCGCATAGGTCAAGTCGCAGCCGCAAGAACACAGAAGCCAGTGCGCCAGCGGCAGCCGACAGCAGTGATACAGCACAGAAGAAATTTGGCAGTGCCAAAGCCATCTCTTCCGACCAGTTCTTTGGCAACCGGGACAATGATGTGAGTTGATGTGTTTGTTCTGTGTTCCCAATACATTTCCTCTAGTGCTGTGTGGTCTATACAAATATTGCAGCATGTACCCAATGTCTATCATCTTGTTCCTCTTGTACCTTGCGGTGTTGAGGTGAAGTATAAACAGCAGAAGAGTACCCGTTTATGGGCTTCGTGTATTGAGATTCCCATGGACTCTGCTATTCCCTCTGTCCATCGTTTACATGGTTGGTTTCTTCTTCTGCTTCCATTTGGTCTGTACATCATTGCTTGTTGTGGTATACTGTTAGTTGGTAACCTAGTGACATGGCCAAACCATTTGACTTGCTGCCTTCTAATAAAATCTAGCGCTGCTATAACCCCCACTTTAGTCCTGATTTCCTCACATCTGATTTTCTCTCTTCTTGATATATTAAGTATTCTTCTCAGGAATCTCATTTCTGTTGTTGTGATCCGTCGTTTCTCTTTTTCTTAGTTTTTCTACATGTGTAAATTGGACCTTTTTTAATTTTGCTTGGGAGCCCAGGTCGATTTAAAAAAAAAATTAAATCCACCCAACTGGATTTGAACCCCTGACCACGTCAGGTGAGTGTCTAGCCACTATGCTACTGTGGCTATCTCAGGTATATGGTGCTAGCCCCATATTTATAATAGATGAATAGGTCAGTATCATGCCGGCCACCTTTGCTTTCTAGGAAGTGTCCTGGTACCCATTTTAGGCTGGGTCGTTTACAAATTTACCTTGATGGATCACTGGGCAGGGGTCAAATCCTAAAAACTGTCATTACTGACTATAGTGTAGTTCAGGGGGGTCTTGAGCCTGAGGAATTAGTACAGTCACCACAAATTGTGTGGGTTAGGGTCTTCTGTTTTGCCTCCGACAGAACAAAATCCATCACCTTACTGAGGATTCGAACCAGGGTCTACTGAATGTGAGCCTGATGATCTAGCTGCTCGGCCAGACGCTCTTCTGTGAAATCTTTGGTGAAATCTTCTGTGAGTTCTTGACATTAAATAATAGACACACTGCTTCATGAAAAAAGCTCCAGTATGTATGTCTGCCCAGTTGCATTACATGGACCATGGATAAACATATGATAAGAAATATTTTGAAGTATTTGAGGTTTGTACAGGAAGTCTGACGGGTGTGCTAGCAGAGTTGATAGGGAACTGTGCTGGTAGTGTCATGAGCATGGGGAGACGTGGGTTGATGGCTGGGCTCTTCACTTGCCAACGTGATTGAAAGACTGGCCACTTATTCCTCTCTGCTCTCAGACGGCACTACAAAATGTGATGGCACTATCACATCATAGACCCATAGTGAGATACTGTTCGGGACAATTTATTTATTGATTTATTAAAGGAAGTCTGAATTGTAAACTAAAAGTGTGTTTAGTTTGTGGATGTTTGTAGGTATGTCTAGTTTATGCATGTTTTAAATCATGTCTGTGAGTGTTTAAATCGAGTCTAAATATTAAATTGTCTGTTTTAAATCATGTTCAACTGTGTTTAAATGAAAATGTAACAGATTTATTTTACAATCGAAACTTAATTTAAACAGAAGAATCTGTCTGTTTTAAATTATGTTCATGTGTTAAAATGTAATTTGAATTTGAATATAAGTATGTCTGATCTAGTCTGTTTTGAAATAAAGCTAAATTCAAATCTTGTCTGCCTGTCTGTCTAACTCAGGTCTCAATTTTAAATTATGTCTGTCTGTTTTATATCATGTTTATGTGTGCTTAATTTAGGTCTCAATTCAAATTTAAGTCTGTCTGTCTTGCCAGCTCTGTGGTGAAGGGGTTACGGACTTAGTTCATAACCCTGCATACCGCAGTCGAAACATGGCTGTGAGTGATTTGTTAGCAGACCACTTTGCATTGCTTTTCATACAATGTAGTGCCAGTCATTCAGAAAGCAAAGGAAGACTACTGAGTGTAAACTTGCCAAGAAATCACAAACAGCCAACAATCTGGGGTTGACTGCAACACCTCTAAAGGATATGCAACTAACTTTCTTAGCTGAAAACTGTCAATGTTTTAAAGGAAGTCTTCATGTCAAGTCCAACCTGTGGTAGATCCAGTTCTAGATATGAGGTCAAGCTGTGATAACTCACGGCTCTCATTTTATATCCCTGGCAGTTTGAAACCAGACAGAACCTCAGCAGGCTTGAAGGCCAGACTTCCATATCTAGCGACGATTTCTTTGGAGGTGGGGGACAGAAGTCCCGTAAACAGAACTACAGCTCCACGGCCCCTGATTTCCAGGACATCAAGGATGGGGTGAAACAGGGTGTTACAAAAGTGGCCGGCAAAATATCTAGTCTGGCTAACGGAGTGATGTCCACTTTACAGGTAGGGTTGCTTTAGTTGCTCATTGTTATGTCTAGTTGGCGGATCTATCTAGTTTAGAGGCATGTCTAGTTGGCGGATCTGTCTAGTTTAGAGGTATGTCTAGTTTGTGGATCTGCCTAGTTTAGAGGCATGTCTAGTTGGCGGATCTGTCTAGTTTAGAGGTATGTCTAGTTGGCAGATCTGTCTAGTTTAGAGGCATGTCTAGTTGGCGGATCTGTCTAGTTTAGAGGTATGTCTAGTTTCTCGAAGTGTCTTCTTTACAAGCATGTCTTGTTTCTTCAAACTATCATCATCGTCAAGTGCCGTGCCGGCTGGCGTAGGCGTTCATGGCCCTCCATAGATCTCGGTCTTTGGTTTTCTGGATCAATTCTGCTGCTGATATTCCTCCATGCCACCGTCTCAATCCATCCAGCATCATTTCTCGTGGTCTGCCTCTGCCTCTCTTCCCCTCGATCTTTCCAGTTGTTACGATGTTCTCCAATGCCTCTCTTCTCATCACGTGACCGAAGAAAGATGTTTGTCTCTGTCTTATTGTTGTATATAATGGTCTAGTTTCATTAGCCTGTTTCAGGCAGTCGTCGTTAGTTACTCTGGCAGTCCAAGGAATTCGCAACATTCGTCTCAGGAACCACATCTCTGTTGCTTCTAATTTCTTCTTAATTTGTTCATTTACATTCCAAGATTCACTGCCATACAGCAAAACTGGTTCTACATAGCATTTCAGCACTCTCTTTCTTACATTCAGTGATAGCGACTTATTGCATAAGATACTCTTCATTTTCTGAAATGCGGCTTTTGCCTGCCCTATTCTGCTCCTAATCTCTGTTGTACATCTTCCATCTGATGTTATAAATGCCCCTAGGTATCTAAAATTATCCACTTGGTTAAGGATTTTCCCTTCTATTTCTATGTCACATTTTGGTGTCACCATTTTCTTTGATATTACCATTGTTACTGTTTTCTTGATATTCAAGGAGAGTCCTTTCCTTGCACTCTCTGTTACTACAACATCTAATAATTGTTGTAGGTCTGTTGAATTGTCCGCCACCAATACTGTGTCATCTGCATAGCGTATATTATTTATATTATAAACTATATACTTCTTTATAAGCATGTCTTGTTTCTCAATGTTGCTTATTTATAAGCATGTCTAGTGTCTCAAAGTGGCTTCTTTACAAGCTTGTCTAGTTTCTTCAAATGCCTTCTATATAAGCATGTCTAGTTTCTCAAAGTGGCTTCTTTATAAGCATGTCTAGTTTCTCAAAGTGTCTTCTTTATAATCACGTCTAGTTTCTTTAAATGTCTTCTATACAAGCACGCCAGTTTCTTCAAATGCCTTCTATATATGCATGTCTAGTTTCACAAAGTAGCTTCTTTACAAGCATATCTAGTTTCTCAAAGTGTCACCTCTCTGTAATGCTCTTCTCTGTGTGTTTGTAAATCTCCCTGCATTTCACATGCTGTGGGTTCCATTGGAAGGAATGTCTAGTGACACTGTTCTCAGGGTGTGTCCATCCAACGCCGTCATCTTTCCCTCACATCTTGCTTCGCTGGAGTCTGTCTAGTTCTCACCCTCAGCTCCTCATGAGTGATTCTGTCATGCCATTATGGTCCTTCTATTCTGTGCTATCATGAGTTCATGAATGTTTGTAATTTATTAATCTTTGTTTTCTTCATTTTTCCATTTTTAATCCATAAAGCAGTACTGATTTAATATTAGAGTTCATTTTCTTCTGTGAAGTGTTGGGGGGAGATGTACGGATCTGTAATGCGTTCTTTCAAATGCTGTTTGTAAGTTTGTGTCCATTTCTCTAAGGTAGTTCTTACAACCATCACTCCATCTTTTATGTGGTCTTCCCCTGGCTCTGTATCAGTTATATTTCTTCAATGTGGCTCTTTGTGACAGATGGTATGAGGACATTCCTGTGAGGTGGACAAACCATTTCATCTGTTAATCTTTAATGAAGTGCATGACTAGTTTCAGACCTAGTCGTCTTCTCGTTTCCTCATTCCTAATTCTTCCCAATTCCATCCCACATGATTATTCTCGCAGTTCTTCTAAAGCATCTCATGTCTGTTGTTTTGATTTTAAGCTCGTTAGTTGCAGTAAGCGTCCATCTTTGACATTGATAGCATAATAGTGGCCAAAAAATAGTTCTTATGAGATTTGCTTATAGGTATCTCTCTATGCGACAGAAGTGGCAATAGTTGTCTCATTATCTGATTTGCCTTTGCACAACGTGTGTTGATTTCTTTATCCATTCCCCCATCTGAAGTGAAAATTGACCCTAGATATTTAAAATCGCCAGTATGTGATATTTCTAAGTTCTTTATTTTTATTGATAAGGTTTCGGACAGTCTACCTGTCACCATTATCTCTATCTTGTGAATACTTATTTTCATGTTATATTTCACACATATGTAATTTACTTGATTGAGATGTTTCTGAAGGCTCTCTTCATTTTCACATTAGAGTTAAGTTTTGTTAAACGTGGTACAATTTAAAATTTATTTTGATTTCCACAAATTTTCTAGTGCCGTTAAAGCTTCTCATGCCTTTAACATAATATGCTGCAAGTTAAAATATCTGGCTAGATTCTATAGTATTTTCAGACCAAATGTAACAGACATAATAACCCAACATGCATTGCTTAACACATATGACCAATGGATGATGACACTGTATGTAACAGAAATAGTTAATGAGTTAATTTATATAATGTAAAAAAATTACCACCACATATGTTACAGCTGTTTATAATGTTTATATTACAGCGTAAATAACATGCCAGAATGAGTCTTTAGTTGTAGTAAGGTAAACACTCATTTCTGTGAAAGTTGAATGTCTAGCTCTGTTCCTCATTGTATCAGGGTCACCTGGGATTTTTATTATTGCCTCCTTTACCCTCTTAACAGGCTTTTATGTTATTCTTTCAGCAGATATTTTGTGGAAATAAGAGCCACAAGTTGTGAAGTTATATTGCCAGTTTGAACAGTTAAATTGATGTAAAGGAATACATTTTCTCAAACACAGATATATTGGCCACAAATTGGTACCATCAGTGTAAATAACATTTGCAAAATTTCAGGGCAACACACTTCACAGGCGTAATTTAGCACCTCACACACCACTAGTCTGGTCTGTCGAACCAAGAGTCCACACGACACACATACACACTCATCCAGCCCACACAATACACACTCAACCAACCTGCACATACTCAGCCAGCCCACAATACATACCCAGTCCACACTCACACAACCTCTACATACACTCACACAGCCCACACATACTCAACAAGTTCTCTCTCTCTCTCTCTCTCTCTCTCTCTCTCTCTCTCTCTCTCTCTCTCTCTCTCTCTCTCTCTCTCTCTCTCTCTCTCTCTCTCTCTCTCTCTCTCTCTCTCTCTCTCACACACACACACACACAAACACACACCCCCACCCCCACTCCACTCACTCACTCACCCAGCCCACACACACTCAAGTTCACTCACTCACTCACCCAGCCCACACCTATATGCTAACCAGCCCACACCTATATGCTAACCAACCCACATATACACACCCATTACACCCTTTCCCCCCCCCCCCCCCCCCCCCCACACACACACACATACACACCCAGCCCACACATGCACATCAATCTAGCCCACACATACACATCAATCCAGCCCACACATACACATCAATCCAGCCCACACATACACACCTAATCAGTCCACACATACATACCAATCCAGGCCCCCCCCACACACACACACACACACACACAAAATTACACGTACTCACACACTCTCATCCAGCCCACACAGATAAGTACACGCACATGCGGGTACATGTTAGCAGCTAAGTATGCATTTATGCACACACACACACACACACTTAAGAATACATTTTATCTTACAACATCCACTGTTTAGCTATGTTTGACTACTGGAATGAATTAAAAACTGCATTTTGTACAAGAGACACAACTGCAGATATAGTTAATTTAAATTCAAGCACACAAAAGAGAAAGAATTTCTGCTTCGAATAATACCTTATTTCCACAATGTCAGCTTTGGGATGTCGTCTTTTCCACCCCCTATATGTTTATCGTTTGTAATCACTGGTGATGTCACTTCTGGCAGCAGTAGATACAATGATGGGATGGGCATGTGCAGTCACAAACAGTGCAATGTGTTAAACATCATCTTGGCACTCTTCATGCTTGGGGGGGGGGGGGGGCAGAGCAGGTGCTGGCATGGCCTCAGTGCTGTTGACATCATCTAGTTTATCATCTATCAGTCAGTTGTTAAAGGTTGAAAGTTAAGGTCTACTTCATTATGCCAGCCTCACCCTATCCACAGAATGGCAAGTCGCCTGCTGAAAGCATGGTACAGAACAGTAGTTCAGCAGAAATGGGAGAACCAAACATTCACCATCTCTGATACCCCACAGCAGCATGTTTTAGAATAAACTGTGACGATGCCACCAATTCTACAAGATGTGGACATGGAGGATACTGGCTCATAAATAGTATGTCACGGAAACTGAAATAATTTGGCCATGTTGAACGTCACAGTGGCTTGGGGAGAACAGGGATGGGAGGCTTGGTTTCAGGGAGAAGCGGCTGGGGTGGACCAGCGCAAAGATGGACACAGGACATTGTAGACAGCTGGGGCATGGGGCAGGAGAGCTGGCCAGATATGGAGGGACATTTCATCATGCCGTGATGAGAGTGACATGATGAAAGTGACGTGATGAGAGCGACGTGATGAGAGCAATGTGATGAGAGCAACATGATCAGAGTGACGAGATGAAAGCGACGTGATGAGAGCAACATGATCAGAGCGACGTGATGAGAGCAACATGATCAGAGGGCCATGATGAGAGCAGCCATGATGATAGCGCGTGATGAGAGTGACGTGATGAGAGTGACATGATGAGAGCGACATGATGAGAGCGATGTGATGAGAGCACCTTGATGATAGCTACATGATGAGAGCGCCGTGATGAGAGCACCGTGATGAGAGCGACGTGATGAGAGTGCCATGATGAGAGCGACATGATGAGAGCGACGTGATGAAAGCGACATGATGAGAGCGACGTGATGAGAGCGACGTGATGGGAGCGATGTGATGAGAGTGCTGTGATGAGAGCGCTATGCTGAGAGTGCCATGATGGTAGCACAGCAGTCACGAGTGCTGTGCTGAAAGTACCGGAATAGAGTGCCATGGTGAGAGCGACATTCTGCGAAGTGCCTGCTACATGATGATCATGGCCATGAAACCATCAGAGACCAGAATTCAGCCATGTTTCATTTAGGGGAGATCTGCCACTTCAGCTGCAACGTTGATGGCATTGCCATTTCTGAACATTGTTATTTTTTTCTGTTGAATAATTATGTTGTTCTGTTGCTTTCCAGTCCCTTAAAGTTTCATGTAAAACTGTTTTTGAATTTGTTTGGTGAAGGGTTTCTCTGTGTGAATAATCAATATTGTTTACTACCGGTGGCTTTTGTGGGTGGTTGACATTGCAGTTTTATAATCGTCTGCTTTTTTTGGTCAGGATCTGCAGAATTTAGTGGATCCTGTTATTTTGGCAAGCAAATATATATTCAAATATAATAGACACATCAGATGGAAGATGTATTATAGAGATAAAGATCAGAATAGGACAAACAAAAACTGCATTTTATAACTTGAAGAATATATTTATGCCATATATCCTTGTCATTGGAATTAGAATGAGAATTCTTGCATGTTACATAGAGCCAGTTCTAACATATGGTTATTAAACCTGGACGATTATTAAACAAGTAAACAACACCAACAAAAATGGCTAGAAGCATTGGAAATGTGGATTTATAGAAGAATGATGAAAATTCCCTGGACAGCCAAAATGAATAATCAAAACAATTTGAAGGAGGCTAAGGTATCACAAACGTCAGAAAGAGGCAGTCATCAATTTTTCGGCCACATTATGTAAAGACAGAAACCGGAACATGTTGTGACAACTAGAAAGATTCGTGGAATAGAGATACAGGATATTGAGAGAAAATGCTTGACAATCTTGTGTTCAGACACTGAAGAGTGTCAGCTCAGAAATTGGTACATGATGTAGAAGATTGCAAGATGGGGAGACACAGGATCACCCATGCCAGTTGGCAAGTCACGTGATGATGATGGTTATTGTACACTGAGCACCTTGGGTTAGAATTAAATTGTAAGAAAACAGAAGTTACGGTCATCCCCAAGAAGACAGAAATACCACAAGTGTAACATTCAGGACAGTGGAATCAACTGGATTTGTGTGCAGCAGTTCTCACCTCAGTGAGACTCAGTGTTTAAAGAAGAGGTCCTAGTTTGTATGCCGCCATGTAGTGACTGTTTAAACATGTGGCACAATTCCTCAATTAGGGGGGAAAAAACATTTTAGGTACAGTGCCATCAGTTAAGAAAAAAAGGAAAACAAATTTCATGCTATTGGTGGATGCCATACTGTAATTCTTTCCCTACTGGGCGAGGCTGCTCCTATGGAGCATCTATTTATGCTATTTATCTGATATTCTTTGAATTGATATTTCATAATGTAAAGAATTGGTGGGTGTATTGTCATGACAGAGCTGTCAACATCCCATTACCCACAGGCCTGTTTGTTTGTTCCCCCATTCTTCACATCTGCTTCAGATTTTCTTGACCAAACACACAATATCTCTGGTTTGTCATGCTCCCTACTCGCGCAGCAGGGCTCCATGTGATTTTTGGCTGTTCCCCCAGCTGAACATGCATTGGTAAGGTACCTGATTTAAGTCATGAGAAGAAATATGGAACTTGATGGCTATGCTGTACTCCATCCGTAAAGAGACTTTCCTGAAATTCCTCCAGCAATGGAGGGA
Source organism: Cepaea nemoralis (assembly GCA_014155875.1). NCBI lineage: Eukaryota > Metazoa > Mollusca > Gastropoda > Stylommatophora > Helicidae > Cepaea > Cepaea nemoralis. Next base: position 74,115 of record JACEFZ010016557.1, on the reverse strand, counting down.
CCACAGGGAGATATGTGTACAGTCCAAAGGAGAGTGTTTTGAAGGAGATTAGAGCTTCAAACTTCTAGATAAGTAATTGTATCTTTACCAGTCATATGTCTGATATTTGTTTTAACAGAGTTCATACTTTCTCTAGTCATGAATTGAAGGCTGTTATTTTAACTCTTCCTAACTTGGGACAGTTATGTTGAAGTACTTCATCATCATCATCATCATGTGACGTGCCGATAAGCGTGGGTGGTCATGTTTCCACATCTGATACGATCACCAGAGTTGTGGATCAACTCCGTGTTCTTGTCTCGACCATGCCATGTGTCCAAGCCATCCAGATCCATGAAATAATTGGGTTGAGCAGCAAGAATTGAAACAAATTTCAGCGTAGATGTTAGGGCTGTTTGAATTGTACATCATTGTCGACCTTTTTCTTTTGCAGGACAGATACGGATGACTGCCATATGAAGGAGATGAGCTTGATTCATGATGCTGCGACTGTTACTGCCATCACCTTCGATGTAGTCTATCATCTCTCGGTCGTCAGGTGCTTCTGTTTTGTAGCCAGGTTTAAAAAAAATTAACAACCTGTCTCTAGGAATTCATTAGGTTCTGGCTATTGCCAGGTTGTACTTTGAAAAATCTAGGAAAATGCAGTTTATGACATGAGGAAGATTTCTGTTCTGATCTTGTTCTACAGCAAGGAACTTCTCACAAGCTGAACATTGACTACGACTGACAACTGAATTATCTTTGGGCATTTAACCCACACAGCGCTGCACCAGGTTTATTGTCTGCTCCATAAGAATAAAGTAATTATAGTTGTTGCCATCGCGTCAGGATGAATTAATGATTTCAGTTTGTAGCTTCTAAAAATGAAGTAATTTATTGTTATTTATGATATCTAATAATAATTCATGACTTTTGATAAAATGTGAGTATAAGGTAATTTATCATGATTGAAAATAATGAACTTCAAATATGACAGGAAAACTTGACAAATGAATGACAAGTAAGATACAAGTAAATGATTAAACTAAAAACAACAATAGAAAACAGGATTACTAAGCTGAATGAACAAATAGTCATCTGAACATCATGAGAAAATATAAATACAAATTCTTTCACATCTTATTTTTGTAGTTTTGCTAATTTATAATTATTGGCAGGCTGTTTTGTTAGAAAGAGATTATTTTTTTTTTTTTTTGGCGCTTGCTCACTTTGAACTCAAGTGTAGTCCAAACACACTACTTCCAGTAGTGCTGGACTGAATTTTGCGTGTGGATTGAGATAATTTATGATACAGGCATTCTTACATTAAGACAGAACAAGTAAAAGACCATGTTATACGAGGTGAGGTGTGTTGGGTATATGGTGCCAGCCCCATACTCATGTAGCCCCACACCCTAGGTTTGATACAGGGGGTGATCATTCTCACACCAGCCACCTTCTGAGGATGTTTCCTGGTACCCTTGTTAGCTTGGGTCAACCTGCGAGCTCAGGTGAATTACACAAATCCTGCCCTGATGGGGATTTGAACATATTACCACCGGGCAGGCAAGCTAGTGTGCTAGCAGCTGTGGCTCCTTACATTAAAGGTATTTTATGAATATGAGCAATTCGTAAGGATAAAGTAGTTTACAAGTCTTGATTAACTATTTGTAAGGATAAGGTAGTTTACAAGTCTTGATTAACTATTTGTAAGGATAAGGTAGTTTACAAGTTTCGGTTAGCAATTTGTAAGGATAAAGTAGTTTACAAGTTTCGGCATATAGTTACCACTACAGAGTGGTGAGAAATGTGTGCATTATTTGAACTCAGATTCATTATTTAAACTGGGATTACTATAAACCTAAGGTGGAAGCATCAGACAGCTCTGGAAACCATGCATCCTATCATCATGTTGTCATTGTTCAAATTATGATTATTATATTTTTTGGTTGTCTTTTAGTTTTCTGTTGTCCTTCAGTTTAATCTCATGTTGTGTCAGAAGGGACATACAGGGCAACAGTTCCGAATGTCCTTCTATGCTGTGCTACATTTTAGAATGTAAATTTGCATTATACTATATATTTTGTTTTTAAACATTAACAATTGTTCATATGGAAAGAAAAATCCTATATCAGCTTGATCTATCTGTCCCTTTGATGATGTTACCATGGAACTATTGCAGACATTTACTACTGTAACACATGAGGCCCTTATTTCTTTAACACTATTTCAGAGTTATAAATATCCTTCTTGTTTACTCATTCGTTCTGAGAGGGATGTTTGTTGCATTGTGTCTGTGATATTTGCTCCTTGCAATGGATATTTAACTTCAGAGAGTTTGGTATAGTTAATTTTTCTGCTAAGAAAATTGTCTATCAACTATACACTTTACAAGTATGAGATAGACAGTGCACCTTACAACCTGTCTGACCTTTTGTGTGGTTATTTGTCCACACAGGAAGTATTTGACATATGGCAATGGTTGGTTGGTTTGTAACCCTCTGTAAGATTGGGTAAATATTTCAGCCATTTAAAAAGACATAACACTCTTATAAAAACCACAGTGGAGGGTAAGGTTAAAGGCAAGTGAGCAAGAGGTAGACAATGATACAAGTGTGAAGGTAACATTAAGAGATGGACGAACAGCAGTCCACACAGATAGAATGTACAATAAAGGCAAGAGACTGACATTGTTGGAGATCTATTGCAGCCAGTCTTCATTGTGGAGATGGCACCTGATTGATTGATAGTAAAACTGGGTTAACTTTTAAGTCTGGCCTTTGAAATCCAGGTCGGAGGTCAGCATGGCTGAATGAATAAGAGCGCCTGTTCTTAAACATCCAGCATGCTGATGCTGAGGTAGGGGGTTCAACTCATACACCGGTCAGTTGGACTAAAATGTTGACTTCTCGTCTTTGATTTGGGGATGTAAATTACAAGTACCTCTGAAGTCAAAGTGGGTTCACCTATTGACGAGGGACACTGGTAACAGGGAAAGCTAATCCATACGCACAGTTGAGTACAGTGCTACTAGAAGTAGTGTGTATGGACTAACGCTTTAGTTCAAAGTGAGCGAGCAAGCGCCAAAAAAAAAAAGAAATCCAGGTATGGTGCTTTAAAAATGGCCACATGTGGTCCCCACCAGGTACTGAGCTAACAACCCCGCAGTGACAGTTGCAGAGCTCTTCTTTCACCTTCCAAGCTCAGAAATCTGTGTGATGGGCAAGACCGGCACTGAAACTTCACATCTGGGAAGAGACTAGATGATCTGTAGAAGGTTGGTTGGAGTGAGGACCTGGATAATGTCACTGCACATGGAGGTACTCCACGGCGTGGCCATTGTCAGGCCTGGCTGTAGTTGTACATCTTGAGCATCCCAACTGATGTCTGCAGATAATCCTTCAGTCTTTTCATCTGTCTGGCTGCCTTCATGGTGAAGTGGGTACGCAGCCTGCCTTGCACTCCGAAGGTTGTCGGTTTGATTCCGGGCTATGAAGACCGGTTCACGAATTGAATTTTCTTGGAGACTCCTGGGGGTCTTTGCTAGAGCTACAGTCTTGTTTTGTGCGATGCTTTCGGCAGGTCACCCTGTGGACAGAGACCGAGACATAAAGTATAAAACCTGGCACAGTGAAGTCAATCCTCTTGCCTGTTACCCATTTAACAAAAATCTGGCAGTCCCATCTGTCTGAAGGCACATTGATGTGATCATTCGGCTGATACACTGAACATGTCTTGAGCATGGTCGGACGAGAGTTTGTGCTCATCTCCTGCCAAAAGAGGGAAGGACTGGCCACATATTCCTTCAAGCATTCAGGCATATAAAGTAGATAATCTGACTCCATAGGCACATAACTGGTTCATCGTTTGGGATTTATTTGTTCTTATCCTCTGCCCTCTCACAGTGCAGTTTGGGAATCATGGTTTCATGCTTTGTGTCATCTTGTCTGCCCTCACTCACACATACACACATTTATTTGTTCATTTCTGTTGAGAGAAACTGATTTGATATGTTGAAGTCGGAAGTAATATATTTAATTCTAGATGTTTACATACACCCGTATATTATTTGTGTTGGTTTCAATTGGACATATTACTCACACAAAGGTGGATTTGTTTATGTATATAATCCATATTCATAGGAACATATATTTTGTTGTCTTCATCTGCATGTTTGACTGATTTCATTTTATGTATTTATAATAATTATGTATCTGAATTATTTATGAATACTGTTGATCGGTGGGTGTGTGTCAAGCTTCAGTGTTCAAACCCTGTTTGAAGAGATTTGGGTGATTGACTGTCATGGTGGGTGGGTTGGTGGGTTAGGGATCTACTGGAAGGCTGAGTTTTAACTCATCTGAGCTCTGAAAAGGGCCTGTATCTGTCAGATTAGGTTATCTGACCTGGTACCAAATGACCTCTTTGTGGGGACTGTTGCAGAGCCCTCCTTCCCCTCTTCAAGCTCAGAAACTAATGGGGTGTGTAAGACTGGTAATTGAACTGCGTGTTTGCCAAGAGGCATATTAGGATGTAACTAGATCATGGTTCAGCACAGGACACACAGACTGAGCAGTGATAGTCTTGGGTTGGTGGTGTTTCTTCCACATGTTGTTGGGTGTGTCATTGTCCACAGTCTCCAGCCCACTGCCCAGGGGGGTTTTGTTGAAGTCAATAAACTCGACATTTTTACTTTCTGACACGCTCACTCGTGCAGTTCTCTGTCTCGGAACAAATTTCCCAGTAAATTTCCCAGTCCTCGTACAGTATCTGGAGCCATTGAATTACATCCACATCTTTGATCTTTTGTCCCTGAGATCTCCAAATTTCATCCCAAGCATTTCTTTAATAAGGGGATACGCTTGCTTGTGTGGGCTTATAATATTAATAATCATCATCATATGCCATGTCAGGTTGCATAGGTTATTACGTCTGCTCAGAGATTTCAGTCCTCAGTGTTCTGGATTTGTTCTGTCTGTGACATTCCTTCATGCCACTACTGTCTCACTCCATCCAGCATAATTTATCTCAATCTGCTCCTTCCTCCAGTGATCTTTCCAGCCATCACAGTCCTCCGATGCTTCTCTTCTCATTATACAACCAAAAACACTTGTCTCTTTCTTGTAGTTGTCTATTAGTCTGCTTTCATTAGCCTCTTCAGGTACTTCTTTCAGCCTCTTCAGGTACTTGTTGTCAGCCTCTTCAGGCAACTGTTATCAGCCTCTTCAGGTACTTGTTGTCAGCCTCTTCAGTAGCCTCTTCAGGCAACTGTTATCAGCCTCTTCAGGCAATTGTTGGCAGTCCAAGGAATTGCAGCTTTAATCTCAGAAATCGTTTTCTAATACCACATGTATACATTTAAGATTGGTAAATCAGCCCTGTGCTCATGTGGATTGGGGCCCCAGACAGCATATCACACACTCCAAGAACTGCCTCTGAATACAACATATCTAAGCAAACATTCTGGCCTAAACAAACAACAGTGGAAGATGCTCTATGGGCCACTGAGTGAACCAAAAAAAAACAAAAAAACAGTGAAGTTCATGGAAGAGACAACATTGCAAATAAAAACAATGCATTTTCAGGTGAATGAAGGATGAGGGAGCGAAAAATTACTAGCCATAGAAGAAGTAGCTCTAATCTGTTGACTTCATGAGAACTTGAAGGCGCTGGAAACCAGCGGTGCTGAAGACTTAATAAGAGCTAGCCATGACTGAAGTTAAGTCCAGAATCAGCATCGCAGCACACAGCATATTCCCAGTCATGTTCTGTCCTCGTCTGCAACAAGCAACCAAGAGTCCCAACACCGATGTGTCCATCTGGCCTTCCCTCGGAGTTTCTGGCTGCACCATTTATTCCAGGCCAGGTCGATTGACCTGTTCCACACTATTCACACAATCCCAAAGGGCCCTGACATCATCTTGCTGCCTTATTGTGCCCCATACAGTGGTGCAGACCTGGCCATTCTGTCCACAGCAATCTGATTCATGATTAGAGATCACAGATGGTTGAGATGAGGATTATGGTGGCTGTAAGACAACACAAGGTTTACGTTTGTCCACTCAGAAGTCCCCTGGTACCTGAAGGTCAAGAAGAACCAGGTTCAAAGGGCAAATATAATAGTTCTCTTGCTTACCTTGTTGTTAGCAGTCGCGTTAGTGAGGTTGACAGGGAACTGCATTGATATGTCTTGAGCATGATCAGACACAGGTTCGACACCTGGGCTCGTCGCTTGCCAAAGTGAAGGATAAACGGATCCCCTATTCTTCCTTGCTCTCAGGTCTATAAGAAATGATGGTGCTATCACAGCAGGAGACTACTTTGGGACAGGTTTTGTTATTGTCAAACTTGACCTTGTTGGTGGTCAAGATCAGTTTCTTTCATTCAACTGTTGCCAACGGGTTCACAGGTCAATGTTTGTGTGAATGTGTGTGTGTGTGTAGTTTTGTGTTTGTGGTATATTTCTTATTGCATATTCACTCATTTCAGTTATATCTACGTGATGTAGACATTATATTGTTCACAATTGACTGATGATTATATACTTCATAGTTGATTGATGATTATATGGTTCGCAAGTGACTGATGATTATATGGTTCGCAGTTGATTGATGATTATATAGCTCATCGACTGATGATTATTTACTTTATTCGACTAATGATTTTATCATTCACAGCTGACTGACCATTATATAGTTCAGTTGACTGATGATTATACAGTTCACAGTTGACTAATGATTGTATAGTTCACAGTTGACCAATCATTGTCAAACTACATTATTTTTTTCTATTTGGGCTTGTAGGTTTTTCAACAACTTACATCATTTTTGAATTATTGCTGTATGTATATCCATTATGATTATCATTATTGTCCTTTGAATGATATGAATTGCTGTCTTCTGTTATACATCTTAGTATGAATTGCTGTCTTCTGTTGTATGATATACCTAGCATACATTGCTGTCTTCTGTTGTATGATATCCCTAGTATGAAATGCTGTCTTCTGTTGTACGATAAGCTTAGTGTGAACTGCTATCCCTGTATCCATACTTCACAACTACAAAAATCCAGTATGATTTCCATCTTGCTAGGCACAGTTGTGAAAGATTTTCCAAATCTCCTTTCAATGTAAAGAATGACTTCTGTAAATGATAGTGCAAATCTTCCTCCATGTCATAACATGACTTCTGTGAACGTTGGTCTAAATCTCCCTCCATGTCATAACATGACTTCTGTAAACGTTGGTCTAAATCTCCCTCCATGTCATAACATGACTTCTGTAAACGATGGTCTAAATCTCTCTCCATGTCATAACATGACTTCTGTAAACGTTGGTCTAAATCTCCCTGCATGTCATAACATGACTTTTGTAAACGATGGTCTAAATCTCTGCATCATCTGAGCTGAGATGTGCCCAGCAGTCTCTGTGCATGTTCTGTACAATTTATCTGTGTCAGTTTAGGTCAGGGAAAGAATTATAAGGAGACAGTCCTGATGTACAGAAGTGTATCATGAACAGTTATCAGACAAGTGAAAATTTATGTTAAAGCTGTGGAGATGTGGTTTTATAGAAGAATCATGATAAACTATGGATGGATAAATAGAGCAATGAAGATGAAAGAAGTTAACTCTCAAAGAGAACGGGTCACTCACATCAGAAGGAGACTATCCACATTCTTTGAGCATGTCATGAGATGGGGAAAGCTGGAGTCTGTCGTCACATTGGAAATTTTGGAGGGGAGGGGAGGCAGTGGAAAACCAAGAGAGAAGATGCTGGCAGTTTGACAGCTTGGCATGTAGGAATGTTGGTATCAGAAATGACTGGCAGCACAAGAGACAAGACTGACAAACATGATCACCAATGTCTCACAATATGAACAATAAGAAGACTGACATGACAGTACAAGAGACAGAAGGCTGCGGATAGACATGATCACCAACGCCACGTGCCATGGACTATAAGAAGATTGGCAGTACACGAGACTGAAGGCTGTGGACAGACATGATCACTGACGCTACACGGCATGGATTATAAGAAGAACTGCCTATGTTTGCTCACCAGTCTGTGTGAGAGCTTTGTCTTCTGCAAATAAGACCAGGTTCAAGTAACTGGCATCTGGCTGTCTTGACAGATGATAGTTTGTTGCATTGTGCTTTAAAAAAAAGACTTAACTACAACCCAGGGCGGTGGTGAATGTAACTGATCAAACCAATTCACGTATTAATGTTCTTCACAGTGGAAGAACGTGAACACATGGTCTTTTCCACCATCATGCACCATCTGATGTGTCACCATGTTCAGTGATTAGCTAAATAGTTCACTTCTCATTTTCATGATTTGTCTTGTTCTTGCTGTTCCCTGACTTTTACAATCACTACAAGGGTGATACCACCATACTTGCCACCACTTGTCTATTTATTTATTGTACCTATATTTACTACTGTTCTTTGCGTTATTGCAATTTAAACATCGTTATGATCATCATAGAGTATGTGATCATGGTGGTGCGCCAGGCCACACCAATATGTGAATTGTGCGGTTATATTGGGGACAGATCTGTGTGTTGTGGGGCTCATAACAGAAGCTGACGAAGGAGGCTTGGCCTGAGAATGGCTGCCCCGTAACGTAGGAAACTTCAACTGCAGAATCCAAGCAACCATGCACATGTCTGAAGGTAAGGACGGAAGAATAATTTGACCAACCAAGATGGATGGAGAATTGTCTTGGAGATATGTGCGGCGATGTGTAGAAAGCTGTACGAAGCAGTGGTATGGAGGCTGACTAAAACATTACCAGTGAACTAATAAACTATAAGCATTAACTGATGCAGTGCGGTACAAACATTAGGTTTGGACCAAACAAAAATAGATGGCGGGAAATGGGAAGTAGGAATGTGTCACAGATGTGACTTAAAGGTTGTTAATATGGTAGCAGACATGTTATTATATATCAATTAAAGGGGGTTGTATAAGGAAAACTATTGTATTTATATTTTAACTATAGTTTGATTTATAAGCCCATGGCAGTTCATGAGTTTTGAATAAGACGATTTATCATCTCATGACACTTAATCAGGGAATGAACTGCTGCCCGAGCAGGACTGAACTAAGATGACATGACAATCACTAACGGGGAGCTTGTGGAAGCAGCAAGACAGTCTCCATGGAACCAAGGGGCGGGGCACACATCGGGAAAACCTGCTGATGTATACATTGAAAGTCCGTTTTCTGGAACCCACATGGGAACAGAAATCGAGGGAGGATCATCCACCTGTTGAAGGGGTCAGCCCCAGAACTATACTGGCCAGAAACAAGAATCTTGCCATCTTGGAGATAGGCCCCAGACCTCCGACGTGGTGCTTCCAAACATCTGACATGCGGGGCCCAAACCTCTGACGTGGTAAGCAGGCACACCCCGTCACATGGCTACTCGTGATGGATATATCACCATCACGTGACCTGCTCATGGTGTGTATATGTTTACAGAAATATTGAGTTACAACTGAATAGTCGCAAACTTGGAGGCAGTGTATTTTGTATGCGGACGTTATTTATTTACGAGCAGGTGCCGCAAGATTTGTAAGCATTGATGTTGAAAGATTCAGATTCGTGAACAATTGTCTCTCATCATTACACGAGCTTCTCTGATGTCATTTGGTTTCTATGTACATGAATGTGGAGGGATTTTATTTTCCCATTAAATATGTTGTACAGATACGATGAGATCCGTGTTTGTTGTTTATCAGCCTTCTGCTTTTGTCGTGAAGCGTCGCAGAGAGGAGGCAGTTGTGCGAGGGTAAGTTAATAAGTCGGTCACAAATGGCTGTAGAAAAATAACTACATATGATAACAACCTGAAACGTTTATTTTTATACATACATTGTCCATTTTATCTCAACATAATTTCCACCGACATTGATACACTTATCCCATCGTTTTATCAGTCCTTCCAAACTGGCTGCATAGAATTGCCTGCTTTGTTTTCATTTACCGGCCATCCCACAGAACTGTGTGACTGACTTATTGACTCGTCCTCGTTACTTTTTTTCTACCCAGCTCTGCACCGCTTTACGAGACAAACATTTGTCAGCATAAACACTGACAACCTACCTTGGCGGGAGACACTTCGCGAATGAAGCCAAAGTTGAATGTGACGCGAAAACAGCACGCAGTTCTATGCAGCCGGTTTGGGAGGACTGATAAAACGATGGGATAAGCGCACCAATGTTGGTGGAAATTATATTGAGAATAAAGGGACAATGTATATATACAAATAAACTGGTTTAAAGTTGTTATCATGTTTAGTTATTTTTCTACAGCCATTTGTGACACAACTTTGCCTCGTAATTGTGTTTATCGCGTGTCTTGTTGCTTGTGCTAATGATATACAGTACAAACCGCTTAAGGCGATCTCGGATGTGGCGAATTTCTGATGTGAAGAACAATTTGTTTTATCACCGGCAATTCTTCTTTGTCTCTTATAAGAGGGGTTTCTGATAAGAAGAACTATTTCTTGGGTTCCTGGTGAGTTCGCCTTATCTGGTCTGCACTGTATTTGATTTCCTCAACGCCTCTTGTACTCCATCTAGCCATCTCTTGCTGTCTGGCACCCCTGTAACGCGACCCATACGAGAAGCAAAGGATAGCAACACTGTAACTCACTATGCGTGCCGTAAGAGGAGACCAAGGAGAGTTAGACTGGGATTAGCCAGCTCATTCCGTAGCGAATTTTATCAACAAAATCCAGGTAATCACGAACGGCTCTACACCGGGTTTGTTGTGAATCGGTTGTTGACTTATGCTCTATATTTGAGCAGACAGGCAGAAGAATAATGTTTGTCCTGAGACACACCAATTTGCGCGCAAAGACTTCACTCTATCAGGAAAAGCAATCCATATATTGACAGCATCTCACTCCATCGATGCAACATTGCCGTGGATTCCCACCACAGGCACTCACTGGAAACAAGATGGCCGATAGATTTGCTGACGCGGGATCGGAAACTCAGCAAACGAACACTTTTTGCAGTATCTTCTTCATTCATCTCCAGACGTCAATATGAATTAATCCAAAGAAAGAAGCAATGAGCTTACGTCTGATGACATCTCCCTAGAGTTTGTACTGTCCTTGCAGTGTTTTCTTCGCTTTTATCTCCAGACGTCAATATGAACTAATCCAAAGAAAGAAGCAGTGGGCTTGAGTCTGTTGACATCGTTGAAATGGTCCATTGGTGACAGGATGTTTTCCTGTCACCAGTGGAGTGAAGCAAGGATGTGTCCTGGCACCAACACTGTTCAGCCTCATGTTTTCAGCTATGCTGACGAATACCTTCGAGAACCGACACTGGAATAGACATCAACTACCGAATGGATGGAAGGGTGTTCAATCTCAGAAGGCTGAATGAAAGCTAAAACCAAAACTATCAGTAACACTGTCAGAGAACTCATGTTTGCTGATGATTGCGCTCTATATGCCAGCTCAGAGGCAGACATGCAACACAATGTTTCATCTTTCTCATATGCCTGTGCCAACTTTGGGCTCAATATCAGCCTGGAGAAGACTGCAATTGTGTACCAGCCAGCTCCAGGGAATAATCACACCGTGCCGAATATCAAGGTGAATCGTCACAGTCTAAGTGTTGTGGACAAATTCACCTATCTTGGCAGCACTGTATCACAAGCTGGCACAATTGATGACGAAGTGAATGCAAGAATCTCCAAGGCCAGTGCGGCCTTTGGCAGACTGTACAAGAATGTTTGGGACAGAAATGGAATAAGCCTGCAAACAAAGCTGAAAGTCTACAAAGCAGTTGTGTTATCCACACTGCTATATGCCTGTGAAACCTGGACTGTTTATCAGCGACACGCTAGGAAATTAAACCACTTCCACACAATCTGCCTTAGGAAGCTATTGAAGATTAAATAACAAGACAAGATCCCAGACACTGAAGTTCTAGAAAGAGCGTCCATGTCCAGTATCCACACTCTACTAATGAAGAATCTTATTCGCTGGGCTGGTAATTTAACTCGCATGCCAGATCACAGGCTCCCTAAACGCATTTTTTTAAAATGGCGAGCTGAATTGTGGTAAACGCTCCCAAGGCGGCCAGAGGAAACGCTTTAAAGACACTGAAAATCTCACTAAAAGCTTTTGGAATTCATCTTGACACCTGGGAGACTGCTGCCAAAGACAGAAATTCGTGGCGTGCATCATTACGCAAGGGTGCAGTCACTTACGAAGCAACCAGGACTGCAAGAGCTGTGAAGAAAAGACAGAGCAGAAAAACGACTGCAGGAGATCCTCCTCCTGGAACGTCAAGCATTCTTTGTCCACATTGTCAAAGAACATCTCGAGCCAAAATAGGCCTTATCAGCCATCTTAGAAATTCACGGCTCCATACTTTCAACCCCACTGGATGAAATGAATGGTCATCATCATCCTTGATGGACAAACAACAACAAACATAGATTGTCCTGACCTTGCAGTATATGTTTCGTTCACCTCTAGACGCCAATATGAATTACTTCAAATAAAGAATCAGTCAACTTGCAATTGTTGACATCTCCGATTTGTCCCACTCTTGTCTTGTGAGAACAGGCCAATAGAGAATCAACACAAGAGATCATTATCTGGCAGCCCATTCATCTGTTCTCACATGCCTGCCCAGTTCCAGACAATAAACAAAAAAATAAGTCTAGTTATTTTCTAAACTTATTATAGTCCTTGCCATGTGGCGTTGGTGATCATGTATGTCCACAGCTTTCTGTCTCTTAACTCCTCATAACTTCTACTCTCTCTCTCTCTCTCTCTCTCTCTCTCTCTCTCTCTCTCTCTCTCTCTCTCTCTCTCCACCCCTTCCTGCTGATAACCATCATGTTCCTTCATGCCGTGCAGTCAAATCGTCCAGCAACCTCTATCTTAGCCTCGTCTCCCGTACAACTTTCCCGTTGTGACGACATACCCCCTTCTCATAACACGGTCAAAGAATATCCTGTTCTCTTCGCGAGGTATTCTTCTTCTTTTAAGATATATTTATTACTATGTTTAGCCGCCCACGGTGTTCGCATCATTCTTTAACTGATTAAATGCCATGGGATGATTGATTGTTTTTCTGTTAATAAAATCACACCCCTGCAGCTTCCACAGAATTCCTCACCTGTCTACTAATTAGTCTGCAGTTGTGGCGATTGACACAATATATCTTTTAAACTCTTTCCCTCACCTCGATTCACAAAAATAAATCGCCGAGACCATTCTTCATCTTGGGGCATATCTAAACTATTACCGTAAAAAAGAAACAACACACATTTGGTTTACACTTGCTTCTATTCTCTGGCTTGCTTTTTTATATGTACAAAGTTGACAGTGTAGTTACAGCGTATGGTTACATCAACAGATTCTTTTGACATCAATAAAGGCTTGCCTGAAACACAAAGTTGAACCAAATAAAGTGAAACAGTGTCTGCGAGAAAATCTAGGCACATTTCAGAAGTCCCGCCACGAAGCTAGTGTCAGAAATAAGTTTTACGACAATGTATGTCAAAAATGGTGATGGGTTCAGGACATCCCCAGGTGACGTTGGCAGCTGGAGAATTATCCTTTTATATTTACCTGTTTGCTTGTACTTCCATTGATTTCTACCTACCTATCTATCTTTCCTTACCGATTACCCATTTCATCCTCAGTCTGCCTACCTTGCTACCTACACATCCTCCCACCTCAACCCTGCCTACCTTGCTACCAACATATCCTCCCACCTCAACCCTGCCTACCTTGCTACCACATATCCTCCCATCTCAACCCTGCCTACCTTGCTACCTACATATCCTCCCATCTCAACCCTGCCTACCTTGCTACCTACCATTCCTTCCATCTCAACCCTGCCTACCTTGCTACCTACCTATCATCCCATCTCAACTTTGCCTACCCTGCTGCCTACCCATCCTCCTATCTCAACTCTACCTACTCCTCAACATAACCCCCATTATTTTTCATTCCTATCTGTCTAAGTGTCCGTCTATTTATTTATTTCTCCTCTCTACTTACCATCTCCTCCGTCTGTCTGTCTGCCTGCCTGTCTGTCAGTCTGTCTGTCTGTCTGTCTGTCTATCTGTCCGCCCGTCTGCCTGTCTGTCACAGAGTCTACGTATGTCAGTTGACCAACCAACCAACCAACCAACCAACCAACCAACCCATCAAACAACTCATCCTCAAATGAAACCTACCCAGGTTTTCTCGAACACTACAATGCCAGAGCATGGCACACACATAACTAACAAGTAAAGCCATGAAATAAACATACGACTCACTACCGATGCATCCACGCTTCTCTATTATAAACACACACATACATATACATACATATATACATACACAGAACGCTAAACCTTCCATCTGTTTGAGCCACAGATAACTAACTTCTGGTTCAGCGCAAAAATACAAGAGGACTACAAATGAAAACTTTAAAAGGGTGATAGGAATAACAATAACCATGCCATGATCATTGTAACCTGTCAGTATTGTCGTTAAGGGTGTCAAGAATGTTAAGCAGGAGACATAGCGATGCAGACAACACCGGAACGTCAGGAGAACAGTTTAAAGATGCCCGCCCCACTTTTGACATGCACCAAAGAGGAGCAGCGTTCTGTTATGCGTTTTTGTGATGTGTGAAGGGCGAAACCTGTAGCAATTCATCTACTGAATGACGGTCCAGGATGGTGATGCTGGAAGTGTATGAGTGGAGTAGGAAGTTTCAAAACTGTTCGGTCCGATGAAGAGCTTCAGCGGGTGGTGCATGAGTGGTTTCACACGCGGCCAAGCGAATTGTTTTCAACAGGAATCCAAGCACTTTATCGGCGCTGGAGGACTTGCATTGAACGCAGTGGTGACTACATCGAAAAATGATACATTTGTTCTTTACTTTTTCAGAATATATTCACACACGCACGCACGCACGCACGCACGCACGCACGCACGCACGCACGCACGCAATTACGGTTTTCTTTTGAGGACCCCTCGTAATCTTATATATAAAAGAGACTGTATGTGGGTGTGTCCTTTATGCGCTCGCGAACGGCCCATCCGATTGAGATGAAATTTTCTACACATCTTCCTTTCATTCCAGCGCAGCCAAATGTGATATTTTTTTAGTGTGAAATCGGCTGCTTACTTAATATTATTTAATTTTTCATTTTACATTGTAATTTATATACAGCGAGGGGACTTAACTCTAGAAAAGTTATTTCAAGGGGCAAAACTTTTAATAACATTGCTGTATACCTTATAGTCATATTGTTGCATCGTTTTCAAAGATTTATAAACTCTTTGTCTGTAGTTATGTACCGGCATATGAGTTATAATAAATCATGATACAATCTTTAGGGCATTTTCAAAGTTTTCATAAAAATAATGCATAATGCATAACATTGTAACTCATCTTTTTATGCTTACGAAGTTATCTACAGTCATGCAGGTGATTAGAACCGGTTTTCATTAGAAATAATGGATGGTGTGTGGAAGGACATTCTTTTAAGTTACTTTTTGTTGTTGTATGAATTTAATGAGACGCTACCCGCTAGGAGCTGGGCGAAGCCACGCCGGGTCAGATAGATAGACAGACCCACCTTTTCGCTGCAGTTATCTACAGGCATATGCGTTATAATCCTCCTCCTCCTCATCTCCCCTCCTCCTCCTACCCTCTTCCTCTTCCCCTCCCCCCTCTCCATCCTCCTCCTCCCTCTTTCTCCTCCCTCTTCCTCCTCCTACCTCCTCACCCTCCTCTCTCCTACTAATCACTCTTCTTCCTTCCTCCTCCCTTCTCCTCCTCCTCCCTCCTCCTCCTACGTCCTCCCCCTCATCCCTCCTCCTCCCCTTACTCCTCCCTCCTCCTCCTCCCTCCTCCTCCTCCCTCCACATCCCTCCTCCTCCTCCCTCTTCCCTCCTCCTCCCCCTCCTTCTCATCCTTCCTCCTCCTCCCTCCTCCTCCTCCATCTACCTCCTCCCTCCGCCTCCTCCTCCTCTCTCTTCCTCCTCCCTCCTCCTCCAAATCCCTCCCCTCGTCCCTCCTCCTCCTGCGTTCTTCTCCTCCCTCATCCTCCCTCCTCCTTCTCCTTCCTCCCTCTTCCTCCTCCCTCCTCCGCCCTCTTCCTCCTCCTCCCTACTCCTCCCTCTTCCTCCTCCCTCCTCCCCCTCCTCCTTGCTCTCCTCCTCCCTCCTTCTCCTCCTAATCACTCCTTCTCCCTTCTCCTCCTCTCTTCTTCCTCCTCCTCCCTCCTCCATCCTTCCCCCCTCATCCTCCCTCCTCCTTCTCCCTCTTCCTCCTCCCTTCTCCTCCCTCCTCCTCTTCTCTCTTCCTCCTCTCCCTCCTCCTCCTCCTCCCTCTACCTCCTCCTTCCTCCTCCTCCCTCCTTCTCCTCCCTCCTCCTCTCTCCTACTCCCTCCTATTCCTCCCTACTCCTACTCCTCCCTCCTCTTCCCTCCTCCTCCTCTCTCCGCCTATCTCTTCCTCCCTCCTCCACGTCCCTCTTCCTCCTCCCAGCTCCTACATCTCCTTTTTCTTCTTCTGCTGCTGCTGCTGCTGCCGCTCCATTTACCCAAGTTAATTGTTGGGGAAGATGTAAAGACCTTTCAAGTGCTCTTTCTAATGCTTTTTGTAAGTTGGTCTTCGTTTATCTAGGTTGTTCTAACTGCAACCAATAAATGATTAGACAGACAGACAGACAGACAGACAGACAGACAGACAGAGAGGGAGGGACAGACAGGCAAACAGACAGACAGACGGGAGCGGGAACTTATATGACTACTTATATGAATTAAATGAGATGCTCCACACCAGGAGCTGGGCGATGCCGGGCCGGGTCAGACAGACAGACAGACAGACAGACAGACAGACAGATAGATAGATAGTCGGTAACGGGAACGAGAACTTATATGACTACTTATATGAATTAAATGAGGTGCTCCCCACACAGGGACTGGGCGAAGCCGGGCCGGGTCAGCTAGTATAGTTTTTAAAAAAATGTTGCATATCCCTTACATGACGTTGCAGTCAACGCAAGTATTTTTCAGCTGATGTTAATGTACTAGGCAAAGTTTACGTTCTGTAGTTTGCTATTGCTTTCTGAACAACCGGCTCACATACCCCCGTAAGTTACCAGCGCAGCGCACACCGCTGCCGATTCTTGCAGCCGCTGTTTTCCCCACGTGGATATACGGGATTACGAACAATGTCGTTAACTTGTATATCCCTTACAGGACGTTGCAGTCAACATCCGCATTTTTCAGCTGCTGTTGATGTACTAGACAAGATTACGCTCAGTAGTTTGCCATTGCTTTCTGAGCGACCGGCTCACATTCCCCTAAGTTACCAACGCGGCGAGAACCGCTACCGATTACAGGTTACGTTACTTACGAGAATACACGGGATTACGAAGAAAGACGTTAACCCCTAGGCCAGGGAGAGCGGCTCATTAGTTAGATACTTAATAATTGTGACGAAACGCGTTTATCTGTCTTGGGTCGTAAAGATCCCGCACTATTTTGGCGCGTCATCGGGGGACTTTCCCAGCTATAAATAGCCTGGGGGAAGCCGATAGAGGAATTACCATCTAGAATCTTCTCGAAACACCGGAATTTGAGTGACCCGTAAGGCTGGGTATCGCACTAAATTCTCGTGCAGAGAGATCTAGAAATTCTAGGCGGGGAATGACGGTTTCCCGAGAAAGTATCTTTTCCCAAGAAGCACTAGTTCCTCGTGCGCATTGAGTTGGCACGAGTGGGGAAATTGGCTAAACCATTCATTCACTTCAATTTTGCTCGTAGAGAGCAGACGCAGGCCTGTGTGAGCCATTTTGTGTTGCGTCTCACCTCAACCATGATTCGGCTGACTGTTATGGAAAGGAAGCTGAGAAGCCCTTGAACAGTTCTGAAGCTGACTGGAATCTGGTTCTCGACATTCAGGTACATATTTGTTTAAATCATTTAACTTTGTAAGTGTGTACAAATACCTCCTTGACTTCCCGACAATGGAACACAGGATCAAGATCTGGAGAGCTCGTGCATACTTAAAAATAAGTGCAGATGAGCAGCACCCTCTGCATGACGCTGTATTCAGAGAAAAGGGTGACAGGCTAAAGAGGGGCAAATCATGGATGGGTCGGGCGGAAGATGTCGTCGGACAGGTCTGCAGTCTTACCAGTATCAACCCCGGCAAGGAATGGGTGCCGGTGCCTCCAGCTTTTAAGTGTACCTTCTCCTGCATTATCACACTCGACAGACGGTGCAGAGAGCAGAACCCTGCCGCTGTCAATGCAGAGGTTAACAGCGCTCATCTATGATCACTCAGATAGCCCCGAAGATGCTCATCTATACAGATGGATCTGTTGTAAAGCAGCAGAGAAGTGCGTGGGCATTTACAGCCCGTTCAGCGGGCCGAACCGTTCAAGAATCCAGTGGTGCCCACTCTATGACCACGAGCAGCATGACGATGGAGGTGATGGCAGTTACATCAGGCTTTCATATGGCTGGAATCACAGCATTATACCAACGTGTGTGTACTAAGTGATTCAATGAGCATGATTCAGAAGGTCGAAGCTGGATCTGTACGTAGACAGTGGACTGAGTCGCTGCGGAAGTCTGTTGTCCGCAAAGTCACCTTCATCTTCGTCCCGGGACATGCGGGAGTCGAGGGAAATGAACGAGCTGATAAATTGGCTGGCTCTGCACCCCCTGTAGATGGCCAGCTCATGGATCGTGCGGATGTTATTAACGCCCTTAAAGATATGGCGAGAACAGAGGATTTTGACGCCAGTGATTCCACATCGCTTTCCAGGATGAAAGGCATGAGAGTAAGAATCGGCATAGCCAGACGCGAGAGGTACATCGGGAAAACAAAGCGCCTCGTCAACCAACACAGAACTGGCACTATTAGCCACCGGACGCTGATGCATATGCTGGGGGGAGGATCTGAGCACCTATGGACATGTCCGGAGTGCAACGAAGATACCCCAACTGATAACTAACTAACTAACTAAGTGTGTACAAACCGCCATTGTTCTAACCTCATTACCTATGCGGATGTCCTTGCATACTAATTAGCAAACCGATCGATAACGCTGCTGGCGGCTAATCGTGTGTTTGTTTACCGTGTGTTCGCGAATCAGCTGTTGGGAAAGCAGGAATGCGATGTGGGCGATTTGGGGGTAAATTATATTTACCATATATCGCAAATCGTTGCATCTATTAGGTTGCTGTGTTAGAATTAAACATAGTTATTTGTACCTGAAAGAAACCTAGATTTATGTCAGTCAGTTGCTGAAGCCCGGAGAATGGTTAGAAAACCAGGTAAGTTGGTAGGTGGAGATTCAGACAAAATTGTGCTTAGTTACTAAGTAAAGGAAGAACTTAGTTCTGTGCCACCAGGAATGATGTAACTATTGTGTAGTAACTTAATAGTGAATTCATTGTGTGGAACACGGGATTTCTGTGTGAAGGTGAGTCTGCATTGGTGATATATATATATGATGGGACATTGTGTATATATATTAGGTCATGGCATGAAATACTTCCTGGAGTAATTCCGAACGCCGAATAGGTCGACGCGTGATAACAATGCGTGCCGTCGCGATATACATATGCGTTCTGAACTCTTGTCTTGGCTATCTTGTTCTTTCATACTGGCGCTAGTGCGAGTGAATGCTAAGGTGCTGGTAGTATGGAAGGATGCAAGGAGGCTGTATGAGACAGGGGACATATAGGATATCGGGGATGTGAAAGCAAGTTATGAAAGTATAGGTTGGTAGACCAGACCAACGAGGAAGTTCGGTCCCGGCCAAGGCTAAACCACTTGGGAGGGCTGAACTGGAACATTACCCTTGGAACATGTGGGGAACATGTATTCTCAAGAAGGCTTCTTGACTCTAAGGAGGAGTCTGATAAGAAGAGTTTGCTATAGCGTGGGCAGGTGGTCCCACCAGCAAACAGGCTTGTGTACATATTGGATGTGATCATGTACTATTCCTATATCCCGAGGGATGGTATATTGATCAGTATTATGTTTATTAATGAACATTGATGATGTAAGGAACGAGTCCAGGAACTCTTTACCTTAGTGTTTAGTTCGATTAAATTAGAACTATCATAACAGCCTACTATCACTACTGACGTTAGCGACGACTGGTAGATGATTAGGGATAGGTGAGACCTACGATCAGACTCGTCATTCTGATTTCTTGCTCTGTTTGACGGGCTGTTCTGTGAGGCCACAGCTGACATTACTGAACCCATGCTTTACTACTCTCCAGATAGAGATAATGCTTTAGTTATATGCATAACTACATAGCATGACTGAGGGTTGAGTAGTCATTGGTAGGATGCATGTGGACTAATGTTTGGGCCAGTATACTCTCACCGGTCGCTCTTCCTTTTCAGGAGTTTGCCTGTTGAGGAACTTGTCAACTATAATTGTCGTTGGCGAGAAACCACTTCGTGTGATACAGCGAAGGGTTCAATTCTTTACTTATCTCGCCAGACTCAACCACACCATGTACCCAGTGTGATTCACCATGCGTGAAGGTTTGCATCAAGAAATACAAGTGCCCTGAAGGTGCACGTGTGGGAAGTGATGGTTTGTGATGTTTTTCTACTTTAGAAGATACTCTATTTCAGCCAGGAACATTTCAGCATTTTGAGCAATCATGCTCAAAGAAAGGAAACACCTGACCGTATATTATTATGGTGGTTCCGCCTAAACGCGGAAAATACGAAATTTAGACACTTGAATGATTCTTATGACAGCTATCGTGGCAGGTCTTGAGAAGAACTACACCAGTTATTAACTTGTGGCAAGTGTTACCAGGTGGAAGGGACAATTGATTATTGTCCAACCTGAATTGTTTCCGTGAAAATAGATGTCTGATTCTAATAGTGTACTGAACCAGTATGAAGATTATGAACTGTGTTCGAGTAGGACTCAGTGACATTTCAGTTGCCATATCTGATTCTTCAAGCAGTGTTACTGTGAGGGACCATTGAATTGGTCATTGACATATTCTTCAAGCAGTGTTATTGTGCTATGCTTGCGGGACCATTAGATTGGTCAGTGACTACTTAGGGTCATCGAAGTCACGAATACTTGGAGTCAAGTCCAGGAGGATTGTCTCCCAATCAGTGTTGTTAGAGAACTGTGTATTAACCGTGACTCAGTGGGAGTGATAACGATGCAGTTGGTCCAGTTGATTGAGGTCCAGCAGTGACTCTATTGTTGTGGATCCACGCTCTGGAGACGGAGTGGTCTCCAAGGTTCTAGTCATCTCACTGGAAGGAAGCCGGGTGAGTGGCGGACCGACTGGACGGGACATCTGCATCCAATCTACTTCTCAACTCAATGATGACAACTATATCTCTGATTCTGTCTCTACTCTACCCTCCATTTGTGTAAATAGATTATTCTATCAGGATGTTCATTTCAGTTCTATATTCTCAAGGGTAGAATAAACTTTATGTACGTTGACTTGCTCTTTGTATAATGATTGAGTGTGGTCTCGGACGATGCCTAAGTGTTCATTGTTCCACAGGAGTAGGTAGTTAGTGGGGGTCTAGAATCTGGAGGGGCTTGTAGACATAATTAACTAATA